>BQNB010014391.1:0-75210 GCA_026074375.1 Tanacetum coccineum
AATTTGAAGCTTAGTGTAATAGCCAGCTTCTTTAGGAGAAGATTACTAAAGCTAGCGATACTAATAGTTTTAATACTGTTAGCACACCAGTTAATACTGCTAGTGCATCCAGGACTTTTAGTCCTGTTGGACCATCAAGTGGACCATCATTTGTTCCTTTTGGTGGATCTTTTCCTATTGATGTTTCTAATCTTCCTCATGATCCCCTAATGCCTGCATTGAAGAATACTGCTGAAATTCGAAGTATTGGCATTTTTGGCAATGCTTATGATGATCATGACTTGGAAACTCTTAATACTCCTTATGTTGATCAAAGTGTGGGTGCAAAGGTTGATTTTAATAACATGGAACCTTCCACTATTGTCAGTCATATTCCCATAACTAGAGTACACTCTGCTCATCCTAAAGCTCATATTATTGGGGATCCAAAGTTAGCAGTACAAACAAGGGGTATGACAAAAAAGAATTCTGGAGATCATGCTATGATTAGCTACATCCAAAAGCAGAGAAGAACAAATCACAAAGATTTCCAGAACTGCTTATTTGCTTGTTTCCTTTCTCAACATGAACCCACAAAGATATCTCAAGTCCTTGATGATGAAAGTTGGGTTAAAAATGCAAGAGGAGTTGATTCAGTTCAAGATTCAGAAGGTTTGGACACTAGTTGACTTACCTAGTGGTAAAAAAACTATTGGTACTAAGTGGGTGTATAGAAATAAGAAAGATGAAAGGGGAATAATTGTAAGGAACAAAGCCAGACTGGTAGCACAAGGGTATAAACAAGAAGAAGGCATTGATTATGATGAGGTTTTTGCTCCTATTGCTAGGGTTGAAGCAATCAGGATATATTTGGCCTTTGCATCAATTATGAATTTTCCTGTGTACCAGATGGATGTTAAAAGTGCTTTTCTCTATGGCACAATTAAAGAGGAGGTATATGTTTGCCAACCTCTAGGTTTTGTGGATCCAGAATTTCCAGAAAAAGTCTACAAAGTAGAGAAAGTCTTATATGGTCTACCTCAAGCTCCTAGAGCTTGGTATGAAACACTCTCTACGTATCTGTTGGATAATGGATTTCACAAGGGACAAATTGATAAGACTTTGTTCATAAAGAGACTCAAGGGTGATATTCTACTGGTTCAAGTCTATGTAGATGACATCATCTTTGGTTCAACTAAGAAGTCTTTATGTGATGAATTTGAGCAGATAATGCATAATAGGTTTCAGATAAGTTCAATGGGAGAACTTACTTTCTTTTTGGGTTTACAAGTCAAGCAGAAAGAGGATGGGATCTTCATTAGTCAAGACAAGTATGTTTGTGAAATCTTGAAGAAATTTGGCTTTTCTAGTGTAAGGACAGATAGTACTCCTATGGAAACCAACAAGGCTTTGATAAAGGATGAAGATGGTGATGATGTTGATGTTCATTTATACAGGTCAATGATTGGGTCATTGATGTTCATTTATGTTCTCAGTTTATGCTTGCTCAAGCCCAAAGTTTCCCACTTTAATGCAGTAAAAAAAATCTTTAGATATCTTAAAGGTCAGCCCAAATTGGCCTTTTGGTATCCTAAGGACTCTCCTCTTATATTGGAAGCTTTTTCAGATAGTGACTATGCAGGTGCCAGCTTGTACAGGAAATTCACAACAGGAGGTTGTCAATTTCTTGGTTCAAGGTTAATCTCTTGGCAGTGTAAAAAGCAGACTGTGGTGGCTAACTCAACTACTAAAGCTGAATACATTGTTGCTTCTCACTGTTGTGGTCAAGTGCTTTGTATCCAAAATCAGATGTTGGATTATGGATTTAATTTTATGCAGACAAAGATTAATGTTGACAATAAGAGTGCTATTTATGTTGTCAAGAATCATGTCTATCATTCTAAAACAAAGCATATAGAGATCAGGCATCATTTCATTAGAGACTCTTATGAGAAGAGACTGACTGAGATGGTAAAGATACACACAGATAATAATGTTGCAGATCTTCTCACTAAAGCTTTTGATGTAAGCAAATTTAATTTTCTAGGGGCAAGCATTGGTATGCTTAATTTGTAGCTACATTGGTTGAGGGGAGATTTAATAGTTCTTAACTTCTATTCATTGGTTATACATAAATATGGATCCTCATGAATTCTCACATGTCTATCTAGTCTTTTCTAGTGTGCTTGTGATGAATAGAGGCATGTTGTTGTATAATTATTGAAGACAAAGTTAAAACTGTTGAGGCAAATATTAATACTGCTAAGGATAATTTGTACTGCTAGGCAAAAGAGGTTAGGACACTAAGATACCTCAGTCTGGTGGTCCCCCTATAAAGGTTGGTGATGAGGTTGTCCATAAGGAGTTGGGTGACAGAATGGAAAGGGCTACCACTACTGCTTCTAGCTTTGAAGCAGAGCAGGACAATGGTAACATAAACTAAGACCCAATCCATGGCAACACTTAATGAGCTAAGTTCTAAATTAATTGGCTCAGGTAGTGATCCCAAGTGCCAAGAAACCACATTGGGGATGTAGATGCTCAAACTAGGTTTAAGGCTGCATCTAAAAGTCTAATGACCCACCTCTCTCAAAAGTTAACACATTTGGAAGTGGGGATGATAGTATGTAACTTATGGAATTGATGGCTCATTGTACAAAATTATGTGAATTTGTGAGGAAAAATAATAGAGAGAAATGGTGAGTTTTAAAAACAGAATGAGAGATGTGTGACAAAAAAGAAAGAGTGCATTGGTGAGAAAAAGAATTGAGAGATAATGTGTGAGCATAAAAACAAAAGGAGAGAATGTGAGAATCTACATTGGTGATGGAAATGTGTGTTAGATCAAGCTTGGAGTTAATACTGCTTGGCATCAACTTAATACTGCCAGTATTAAGTTAGTACCGCTAGGTATATCTTACTATTGCTGGACGAAGTTACTACTGTTAGGCTTTAAGTTAGTACTGCTAGGGGACCAAACTTAGTACTGCTAGGTGACGTTAGTACTGTTGGTGGATAACTGAATTTCTATCAATTAAAGAGTCGTTAAAATATTTTCGCAAATATGTGCTTATTTGGGTTTGACTAATTGGGAGAATTCATGACTTTCTATTTAATATAAGAATTCTTCAAGATAAGTTCAAATTCTTTTCAGTCGGTCACAATTACATCTTTAAAAAATCTCTCATATTTCAATTACCTTACCAAACTTACACTCTCTATCTCGACAAATCCCAGATCCTTATATCAACTTTTTATTCATCAATGGGCGATTTGGCGTTTTGCGACTAGCCATAATATGATGGCATTACTTAGTAATGTAAGAAGGAGTGAGGGCTTTAATGAAATATTGATTTTCTCACTTAAGTCAATCTACTTTGCCCTTACTAAATGGCCAACCTAATATCTTCTCATTGAACAGTTTTGGCAAACTGCTGCTTTGAGCACAACTGAGGATGGGGTTCATGCTATCACTGCTACCATTGATGGAAGAGACAAGATTATCACTGAAGCCTCCATTAGAAGACATCTCAAACTCCAAGATTCAGAAGGTCTTAGTTCTCTTCCTAATGCAGAAATTTTTGAGCAGCTGGCTCGCATGGGGTATGCAACAACTTCTGATAGTTTAACTTTCCTAAAAGGACATTTTGCCCCTCAGTGGAAGTTTTTCATTCATACCATACTCCATTGTATGAGTTCTAAAAAGACTGCTTGGGATTAATTTATTAGTAATATTGCTACTGCTATCATATGCTTGGCAACAAACAAGACCTTCAACTTCTCAAAATTTATTTTTGATGCCATGGTCAAGAATTTGGATAGCACACATAAATTTTTGATGTATCCCAGGTTCATCCAAATACTTTTGAACAAACAACAAAGACTACTTTTGCCTCATACCAGAACCTATTCCACTCCTACTCTTACAAACAAACTATTCAACAACATGAGGAGAGCATCCAAGGGATACTCTAGGGTAGTCACACCATTATTTGATACTATGCTAGTTCAGCCTCAAGGTGAAGCACCATCCACCTCTCCCTCAAGAATAACATCTTCACCATCCTTGTCATCCATTCCCCTTAATCCAGTACTCTACCACCCACCATCTATCCAAATTACACATGAGGCAGAGGAGACTGCTACCATGCCCCATGATTCACCTCTCCCAGGAGGTCACACCCCTGGAAGTGATGAGGGTAGAATGCAACATACTGAATTGATGGAATTGATTACTAAATTGACAGACAGGATTGAAGCTTTGGAGAAGGACTTACAGCAGACTAAGAAGACTTATAGTACTGCTCTTACAAAGTTGGTCTTGAAAGTGAAGAAATTGGAGAAGCAAGTCAGGTCTGGCAAAGCAAGGAGAAGGGCTAGGATTGTTCTCTCAAAAGATGAAGATGCTGTAGAGGATCCTTCCAAACAGGGGAGGAAGATAGCCCAGATTGATACAGATCCTACTATTTCTTTAGTACACGATAAAGAAACTTCATGGTTTTAGGAGGATATAGAGACTCAGGAGAAGAATAGTGTTGATACTGAAGTACTCTTAGAAGAAGCAACTCAAACTGAGCTTATTAAAGACGTTGGAAGTGGTGAAAAAGGTGAAAAGGAAATTAGTACTATGTATGTTACCCAATTAAGTATGTTGGTGCAGAAGTTATGTATGCCAGCCTTGTTGTTTAGTACTGTCGCTGCAGCACTAATGTATATTAGGAGGAGTGCATCAAAGGCAAAGGCCAAAGGAAAGGATAAATGAAAGGCCATTATGCAAGAACCTGAGCCTCCAAAGAAACTCAAGAAGAGGGTTTAAGTACAAATGAGTATAGATGAGGAGTTAGCAAGAAAGGTTCAAGAGGAGGAACAAGCAAACGCAATGGTAGAGCAAGAACAAGAAAGGATCAATTTTGAAGCTGCTCTGGAACTACAAAGGCAATTGAATGAAAGTGAAGAAGTTCCAGCGATAGAAGCCACACAATCTCACTAACTTTTGATTAGAGTGATCCCGGTGCTAGGTACCATCTCTTTAGTATAGACCTAATCTCTAATTGCTGCAAGTTAGGAAGAACCAATTGTCATGTACTTCGAAGAATCAAGCAGGATACAAGAAAAGTTACTTCAAAGGAATGAAATATGAAGAAATTAGACCAATATTTAAAAAAGTATGGGATCAAACACATACTTTTGTACCTATGGATTCAGAGGATAAGGAAAAAGATAGTGAAAAGAAAGGAAGCAGGAAGAAATCACTTGCAAGGAAAAGAGCAGGTGAAAAGCAAAGTGAAGAAAGTACAAAAAGGCAAAAGATAGAAGATGATGTAGAGAAGGAAGAACTTAAAGCCTATTTGGATCTGGTTCCAAGAGAAGAATTTGCTATGGAAATTGAATCTTTAGCTACTAAGTATCCAATAGTTGATTGGAAGACTCATGTTTTGACAGAAAACTTCATGTATTATCAAATCTTCAGAGCAGTTGAAAGTTTTAAGAATTACAAGATCTTCAGTGAGATGCTTGATGATTTTGACGAATGAAGTTTGACTTTACACATGCTAGTTAAAACAAGGTATATGACATCAAGTCCAGAAGGTTATGACTTAATGCTTTGGGGAGATTTGAAGATCCTATTTGAGCCTGATGAAGAAGATGAAGTCTGGAGGAATCAACATGAATACAATTTGATAAGCTAGAGACTATTTGATTCATGTGGAATTCATATTTTATTGATGATAACGGAATTGCCATTCACATGATGGATAAGAACGAAGAATATCCACTTACTTAAGAAAATGTTATAAAGATGTTAGTAGAAAACTAGGGTTGATCATGAAAATGAGTTGACATTTTGAACTTCTAGGTTATAAGGTAAAGTACAGAAGTAGAAGAATGTTTGGAAGAATCCTCAACAGTGCAGTCTAGAAGATTAAATACAGAAGAAACTTGAGATTTGATGGTAAATCACAAGTTTAAGGGAAGATTGTTGGGATTCAGAGCTTCTACACTTAGTACTACTAGTAATAGTTAGTTAGTACTGCCAGTACATTGTTAGTACTGCCAATATAGTTAGTACTGTTAGTATAACAGTTAGTACTGTTAGTATAATAGTTAGTGCTGCTTAAGTGATATGCATGAGTTATATTAGGAATAGATATGCATGATCACTTGATGCGTTTTATAAGCCCATGAGGGTTTTCCTTAGTGTATAAAAGGAACCATATGGCATAGTTAGAGAAAAATCAATTCATAGTTAGCTATTCTGTAACCTAGGCAGAATATTTGCAATCAATATATATTCAAAGTTTTTTTTTACATTGTTCTTCTTGGTATTACAAGTTAGATTTCGCATAACTTGTAGTATTCATAATCATAGTTTCTCATATAGTTAGTTTGAATCTCTTCAAGTTAACTAAGCCTTAACAAGCTAAGAAGATCTTTTCATTGGGACTCACACATACCGTGTATGTATGCTTTTAGGTTTCTTCCAATCTGCGACTGAAAAGTAGAGTCCACAAAACATTGGTAAGTGGCTCTGGCATTTTTTAGTCTGAACGACATTTTGGTGTAGTAGTACGTTCCTTGGTCGGTATAGAATGTTGTTTTCTCCGTATCCTCCTTTGACATCTGTATTTGATGATAGCCCTTGTATGCGTCTAAAAAACACTTATACTTGAAACCCATCACGGACCCCACCTTACAGTCAATGTTCAGAAGGGGATAGAAATCCTTCGGGCAAGCTGAATTTAAATTCTTGAAATCAATATACATACTCCAATCTCCATCACACTTCTTGACAAGAACAGGGTTATCAATCCATGTGAGGTACCTGACCGGTCGGACAATGCCAGCCTTGACCCATTCTTCCACATCTCTTGTCACTGATTTGCTCTTTTTGGGTGCTAAGACCCTACGCTTCTGCTGTTCTGGTTCAACGGATGTGTTGACATTTAGATGGTGTTCTATAATATTTCGGGGAACTTTTGTCATATTTGCGGGTTCCCAAGCGAATACGTCCATGTTGTCTTTCAATAAAAGCTTTAACTGATCTTTGCATGTGCTGGGCAATCCCCCTGCTATGATGATGAGTTGGTCTAGAAATGCCAGATTTATTATTACCTCTCCGGTTACATTAATGGCCTTTGTTCCTGATTCCTTTTCCTCTTCAATCACTTGTTTTTTCTCTAACCTCTGGCATTTCGATATGATAATTGACCTGGTGACCAAAGTGGAGATTCCTCTCAAAGTAGGGAATTTAATCATCGAGTGGATGGTGGAAGGTATGACCCTTAAAGCCTTTAGGTCTGTCCTTCCCAATATCACATTGTAAGGTGAAGGGGACCTAATGACGGTGAATTTCATTGTCGTCCTTCGGCATAGCCCTTCACTGCCGAAGCACACCTCCAACTCTATCTTACCTAGTGGCTTAGTTGCTTCCCTAGCACAACCTACGAGGTCCGTCTGAGTTTCTTTCAGCCTTGCTTTTATTGCCAGAGGCTCCTCCATCCACGTATATCCTTCTGATAAAATATTCTTTTACTTCAGCCTCCACAATTAGCGGTTCGTCTGAAACGTCTTCCATTGATACCGGGGGAAAGGTAATGGGGCCGTTCATCCATTTTTATGTTGCTTCACGTGCCTTTCTTTTCTTATCTTTCAAAGATCTGACTCCTATCATATTGATTATTTTAGCTTGCTGGGGACCATCTCCCCTTTGATTCCCTCTTCCCCTTTGACGTACATCCTTTATTAAATGATTTAACTTGCCAGATTCAAGTGCTGCTTCTAATTGCTTCCTTAATTGATGGCAATTGTTGGTGTGATAACCTTTCTCCTGATGATAGTCGCAGAATCTGTCCATGTTTCCTCCCCTTTATGGGTGCGTCATTGGTCTCGACGGTATTAGCCGTAATTGGGTTCAGTCGCCAGGATTTCTTTAGGGTACTTGGTGAGGGAGTATAAAGTGAGAACAGGTGTTACTCGAGCTTGATGATCTCCTCTGGTCAGGGGGTGTTAGCCTCAATTTATTGAGTCGAACAAGGAAGCTCGGTCACTCTACGATGGAGCTTCGGTCTTTAATTAGTTAATGTTGTAACAGGATAATATCGGGAATCGGGCTCGATAGATAATCTAATATTGTATATGTTTCGGGTTTAATCCCAAACAAAACCCGAGCCCGGGTCCTAGTTAAATATCCCGCGCGTCACATTAAATGTGTAGGGGTATATATATATATTTAGATATTTTCTAAATATCTAAATATATATAGATATTTTCTTTTAGAAAATATCTAGTTTTATTAATTTCATATATCTAAATTTCTTTTTTCTCAACTCTCTCTCATCTCTCTCTCTCTATTTTCGTCTCTCTCTCTCCTTCTCTTTTCTTGATTCGTGGTTCGGGTTATGAAGTGAAGTGGTAAATCGGGAACCTACAATTGGTATCAATCGCCTCGGGTGGATTTCGTGGTTTTTTTTGGTGTAAGCATATTGGATTCGAAGGTTTGGTTGTTACATCACTCGGCATACTTGTTTCTCTTGTTTTGATTCGGCATAAATCGGGTTTCTTTTTGAGTCGCTTCGTTGAAAAAAAAAATAACGACGTTTTACGCTCTTGGTTTTTGAGAAGAACGATCGAACGAGTGGAAAACACGTTACGATCGAACGAGTGGAAATCGTGTACGATCGAACGAGCGACAAAAGTTTGGATCGAACTAGCGGGATCGAACAAGCGTGACCGATCGAGCGATCGAACAAGAGTGATCGAACGAGCTACCGAACGAGCGATCGAACGAGCTACCGAACGAGCGATCGAACTAGCGTGATCGAACGAGCGATCGAACAAGCGTGATCGAACAAGCGATCGAACAAGCGGACTCGAACGAGCGATCGAACGAGCGATCGAACGAGCGATCGAACGAGCGATCGAACGAGCGATCGAACGAGCGGATCGAACGAGAGGATCGAACGAGCAAATTTTTTTTGGACCGAACGAAATTTTTTTTGAAATTTTGCGTGACGAAAAGGGTTTCAGTAAAACGGCCATAACTTTTGATCCGTAACTCCGTTTCAGGCCCGTGAGCTGTCAAATCGAAGAAAAAAACCGAGATGCGATCAGCTGTAACCACCTTTAGCTGGTTAAGGATTTTCTTATGGCCCAAAAAGCTCGTTTACTATGATATATTGACTTTTTTAGTTTTTTGGAATTGTGTTAGGACTTGTTTTTGTTCATAGCTCAGGCCACATTGTATTCTAAGGCCGTTTCAGTTTGGTAGAGCCTATTTAAACAAAAACATACCTTAACCCATAGCCATGAAAATTTATTGTTTTTGGACCATTCATCATTGGCCGCTGATTCCGAAGTAATTCATTCACGGTTTTCTATTGATTTTTGTTAATATCACGTAAATTCTTTTATCTGGTTTTTTCATAGATGTGTAAAATCACGGAACGTGAATTGGCTTATACAACCCACAACTTCAAATCACAACATATCCACTTAAGATCAACAATTTCACTTACTCTCGATAAAATGGAGAAGAAAGCATACCTTATCTCGTGTTCAGATTCAGAAATACAACAAATGCAACTAATTCAGACAAATCAAAAAAAAGTTGCATGGTATCTTTTCAACGGATTTCTGTTCACACCTCAATGTCTTTAAAACAACGTCCTTAAAAGGAAGTCAGAACGTGGACGGGATTCAAACGCGCATTTGCATACAACTCTTGGTCAATATCTAGAGGGACTTTCACGGCACAATGTTCCTGTTCATGGATCACTACAAAGCAAACTTGACACGAAGAATTTCAAGACATTGATCCATGTATGCTTTTAAGTACTCGAGACAACAGTTTCAGATGTTCTTCAAGTCATGGTTTCTATTTGGTATGTTGGAATATGTTGAATGATACTCGCCGGGGGGGGCAGTTACAATCCTACAATACATCGAATCGATATTCCAGATTCTGACACACTGATCCAATACACAATGGACTCTGTTAGAAGTCGATTGGTGAAAGGAGCACAACATAAAATGGGTATGAAAGCTGGGTGAATGAACAGACAATCAGACAAACAGAGGAAGAACTGTTACGAAGTAATGCATTGGATGCTTGTTCAGTTATCATTGAACGCAATAGGAGAGAATCATAAAGTGCAGGATACAAGCAAACAGTTCGGGAATGATGACATGTTGATGATGCAGATTTTAGACCCATATAATGAAGAGCCAATGGCTGAGGTACAAGATGCTAAAATTCAATATCTTTTCTACAGGACAACAACATACTGAGCAACCTGAATTCATTAAATGAAGGAGAGGTTGCCTGTATGCTGTAACAAACTGTGTCTATGAATTTCGCCGTAGCCTGCTAAATTAACTGATGACTAGA
The DNA here is from genome assembly GCA_026074375.1 of Tanacetum coccineum. NCBI lineage: Eukaryota > Viridiplantae > Streptophyta > Magnoliopsida > Asterales > Asteraceae > Tanacetum > Tanacetum coccineum. The sequence continues at coordinate 10,367 of BQNB010014391.1, forward strand.
CAATTGAACTCTCAAGATCAATCATCGAAGTCTGAAAATGTTTGTCTCAAAAAAGATCGTTGGCCCAGTTTCTAAAAATATTTTGGATAACTCGAAAACACATTGTATCAATCTTGAAATTCACATTACAAATGGAAAACAATGTTTTAAATCAGGGCTAACAAAGTCGATTTTTGAAAGAAAAAGTAATGAAGCCAAGGTTAAACATTGACATAGATGTAATTGAAACAATAAACATCGAATTGGAACAAGTGTGGCTTAATTACTCGCAGAGAATGAGCAGTTACATTAAGAAAATGAGCAATTGAACAGACTTACAAAGATCTGTTTGCTTTATCCAAAAGGACACAAGTTTCAGTCCAAAAACCCAGAGACTATTTATGCGCGAAGACAATCTGAACAAAAAGTCTAATGAAACTGCTGATGTACTAGCTCAAGATTAGAAAAAGGGGTTTGCAATTGCTGCATTTAAAATGAGTTCAGGGAAATAACAGGCAATAGTGTGCAATACTAAAGTTTGCAAAGCCATCAATCTGGGAAAACGGTTTGGTACAACCACTCAAAAACCATCGTTGTTAGACAACAGACTGCGTTTAAGTACTAAAAAGACCTAGACTTTCAAAAACCACGGTTTGCCTCCCAAGTTGATGTGAACAAAGACTTGTCATCACCAGTCAATAACATCATTTGCCTAAAGGGCAAGAGAATCTGCCCCTGCAAAACTCTAATCACATGATTGCACCAAGTCATCTAGGTACAAGCTCAAACGACATTGTTCATAATCACTTTACCTAGAGGCAGCTAAGAAAAAGACAAAGAACACTCTAGGATCCTAGAAATTTTTCTGGACTCCAAACATTTTGTTTGATCGACATGTCAGAATGTGTCTTTATGACAATTCATGACGCTTGTGTAATAAAATTCTAAAAGAAGTTCACTGCGTGCTAAGGTTCCATCCAATAAGACAACAAAGAAAACAAACCCGTAGAGCACAATAAGGGTTCGCAATCGAAACCAAAAAGACAGATCCAAAAGGACAAAGGTTTTACATCACAGACTACACTGTGCTGAGAAAAAACAAACAGTTCCTAGATCTTGTTTAGGTGGCAACCACGGGTATTTTTTTTTTTGAATTCTCAAGACTGTTTGTCTTAGATGGGTTCCAACAGGAAAGACATTCGCCTCTAGCACAACAAAGGTTGAAAGTGAACCCCAAAAGGTCTCAATGCAGATATCCTAAACGCCAACTAGAAAAAGCGACACAAGATCTTAATGTCCGTGCAGGTACTCTCTTATGTACAGGTACATCTTTCAATCTACAAAGGGAAGGGACTCAGAGTTTGGTTGCGAAAAAGAAAGATATCTCAGAAAACAGGGCTTCAAGAAATTTTGATCTGATGATCACAAATGACGTTTGAACACAACAGTTCAAGCTCGTCGTCAATGTCAAATGCGTCTGATGAAAAATAAACTTCAGGCCCGTTCCTCAATTTTCAAATGATGTCTGATTCACAAACAGTTCAGACCTAGCTCCACAACGACAAGAGATGTTATTGAAAATGTCTCTTCAGGCCTCGTTCCTCAAAGGACAAAAGGCGTCGTTTATGACAACTTGACCCCGTGCCACCAAGACAAATTGTTATTCACTTCAGCAGGAAAAGCTGATTGACATCAAGGGTGTTCGATTTCTCTTCAGTCCTTTTACTTGAAGAATATTACAATCCAAACCCACGATCAAGCGGAGAAAACACAATGATTCAAGCACCGAATGCTCGTTTCTAGATAGATGAATTTATCAATCCTTTTTGTACACGGGTACAAGAAATTGGTGAGCCTTCCTCACGCAACATTGATAATACCGATGTGCATTCATTTCAACCACAAAGTCATGATTACCGATGGACCAGAGATCATCACCATTGTGAACAGTCGTGGAATCCATCATGCCAGTTCAAACAAGACGACGCTTGCCACGCAGATCTGAAAATGTGTCTGGTTTTCGCGCTCACAGTGAGTCTTGTTCTTGAAAGAAGAACATTTAAGGAGGCAATGGCTGATTATGCATGGATTCGAAGCAATGAAGATGGAACTTCATCTGTTCGACTTCAGATCAAAAGTCTGGGAACTAGTCGAAAAACATTTGGAAAGATGATCTTAAAGCTAAGTGGTTATGGAAGAACAAGAAAGATGAAGATAATACTGTCATTCGCAACAAGCAGTCTTGTTGCTAAATGGTTATGCTAGGAAGTGGGTATCTGATTTTGAAGAATCATTTGCTCCAGTTGCTCGCTTGGAAGCAGTTGGATTTTCGTTGCCCACGAGCACACAAGTCTTTCAATCTATCAGATTGGTCGTGAAACGGCATTTCTTAATGGTCCACTGAAGGTAGGAGGTTTATGTTGCTCAGCCAGACGGGTATCGTGATCCAGGATCATCCAGAAAAAGTCTACCTACTCAGAAAGTTTGTAAGGATTAAAAAGCAAGCTCCAGAGCTGGACGATGGAACTATCAAATTAGCTGATGTCCATAGGCTTTACTAAAGGTTACAATTGACCCAACTCTCTTTAAGATAAATACGGGGAGCATCATTTATTGTGCAAATTTATGTTGATGACATAATTTTGGATCGACAAATCCTAAATATTCAAATCGATTGAAAAATTATCTGCACAGTAGATTTGATATGTCCTAAATGGGGGAGATGAAATTCTTTTTAGGGTTCAGACCACCATTCCCATATGGTTTTTTTATCAATCGCAAGTTCGCTTTAGAAATTTCGGAAAAAGCCAAAATGGAAATGTCACTCCATTGGTACAACCATTGCTTACAATAACCCCAAAAATAGTAATTGTCTGAGTGGAGAACCGTAGACCATCTGATTATCGTAATAAAATCGGGTCACTCATGTACTTGGAATTTAGTAAGACAGACTTAGTGCAGAGTATGCTATTGTGCCGTTATCAAGCCGACCAACTACAAAAGCACTCAAGGAGGTCTAAAGAATCTTTAAATACTAAGGGTACATTAACATGGGACTTTGGTATCCAAAGGATTCTGGTTTGAACTAAACAGCATTTTTAGACGCTGATCATGCCGGATGCCTTGATACTCGAAAAAGCACTTCTGGAGGGATACAGTTCCTTGGTGATAAACTTGTAAGCTGGATGTCAAAGAAACAGAACTGCACTGCAATGTCTTCAGCAGAGGCAGAGTATGTGGCGTTATCTGCAAGTTGTGCTCAGTAATGTGATGGGACACAATTCAAGATTATGGCTTTCAACTACAACAAATTCCGTTGTACTGCGATCTCAGTAGCATAGCAATCTCAGCAAACCCCGTACAACATTCTGGACAAAGCACATCCATACTCGTATACTTCATAAAGGAACAGGTTGAAAATGGGTTAAATGAATTATATTTTGGTCAGAACTGATACCCAATTAGCTGAATGTTTAAGAAAGCCATTCCTGAGGATCGGTATAAGGATCTTGGCGAAGGATTGGTATGCGATGTTTGACTCCAGCTGACTGGAGGTTCTGACAATGAGATGCTGATATAATAATCATACATCACCATGTACATATTTTTGAGAAAAGCAAATACAAAATATAAAATTCAAAAAGAAAATACAAAATCGATAAATAGAAAATTTCCTAAAAAAGAATCTTATCGACATGTTCTTTGGAATCGATAAACATTTACGTGCTTAGAATAATGTCGATTAACATTGACACGGGTGTGTAAATGATAAAGTCCTTCGAGCGAAGATTTGCAAATAGTTTAAAACATGTCTTTCTAATTTTCTAAATGTTATGTGCAATGTCAGTACATAACCGGATTCAAATAAAGGACCTCGGGGTTTATAACTTATCTAACAACGAGAATAAATTAACGTTTCTCGGTTTGAGTGTTTCTCTAAAAGACATTCAATGGTTTTAGCTCAAGGAAAAAGGATAGTGTACGTTCAGTGCGCTTATCCTAAAGTTAGAAGGAATTCCTCTAAATTTGTTTTTCAAAAAATTTGACACAATTTTTTCAGATTTCTCGATGACAAATTCATCAAGTTTCAAAATTGTGTGTTCTAATCTCCATCCTCACAATGTTTCCAAAGACAACAATTTCGCAATTGTCCTCCATATTTTTGAGGGGGGAGTTTTTCGAAAAACAATGTTTTTATGTTTTGAATACATCAACAGCGAACATTCTTATTCTTCAAAACATTATCAAAATGTTCCAAAACCATTCTGCTGATAATATTTTCCTCCACACGGAATTTTCAAGACATATTTTTAATCACAAGGTATTTCAAAAACTAAGTTGTTTATTATTTAAAATAAGTGGAGAAAAATGTATTTAAACAAATATGATCTTAATCGACTCAATGTGCTGAACAGTAAGAAAAGGTTTTATGGTTCGATCTTATACCCAACAACATCTTAATTTCACGACGAATCTGAAGTCATAAGGTGGTTAGGTTAGGAATCAATCCTATGATCCAACCAGAACCGGAGGATCTACCCAAGGATAATCCAAAGTTAGAAATAGCAGTCCTTAGGTATGATTGGAGATGAATGTTAATTGGGAATAATGCCGACTAGATTGAGTTAAACTTAGAAACATCACACAAGGTGTTACGTAATGACGTCTTGGTAAGCATTGAAGCGTTGATTACCATGCCGTCTACGTATGCTTCCAGGTTTCTTCCAATCCGCAACTGGAAATTGGAGTCCACCAAACGTTGGTAAGTGGCTCCGACATTTTTTAGTCCGAATGACATTTTGGTGTAGTAGTACGTTCCTTGGTCGGTATAGAACGCTGTTTTCTCCTCGTCCTCATTTGACATCTATATTTGATGATAGCCCTTGTATGCGTCTAAGAAACACTTATACTTGAAACCCATCACGGACTCCACCTTACAGTCAATGTTCGGAAATGGATAGAAATCCTTCGGGCAAGCTGAATTTAAATTCTTGAAATCAATACACATCCTCTAATCTCCGTCGCACTTCTTGACAAGAACAGGGTTAGCAATCCATGTGAGGTACCTGACCGGTCAGACAATGCCAGCCTTAACCCATTCTTCCACATCTCTTGTCATTGATTTGCTCTTTTCGGGTGCTAAGACCCTACGAATGTGTTGACATTCAGATGGTGTTCTATAATCCTTCGGGGAACTTTTGTCATATTTGCGGGTTCCCAAGCGAATACGTCCATGTTGTCTTTCAATAAAAGCTTTAACTGATCTTTGCATGTGCTGGGCAATCCCCCTCCTATGATGATCAGTTGGTCTGGAAATGTCAGATTTATCATTACCTCTCCGGTTACATTAACGGCCTTTGTTCCTGCTTCTTTTTCCTCTTCGATCACTTGTTTTTTCTCTAACCTCTGGCATTCCGATATGATCACTGACCTGGTGACCAAAGTGGCGATTCCTCTCGGAGTAGGGAATTTCATCATCGAGTGGATGGTGGAAGGTATGACCCTTAAAGCCTTTAGGCCTGTCCTTCCCAATATCACATTGTAAGGTGAAGGGGACCTAATGACGGTGAATTTCATTGTCGTCCTTCGGCATAGCCCTTCACTGCCGAAGCACACCTCCAACTCTATCTTACCCAGCGGCTTAGTTGCTTCCCGAGCGAAACCTACGAGGTCCGTCTAAGTTTCTTTCAGCCTTGCTTTTATTGCCAGACTGAGATTTTCAAAGCAATGTTCAAACATTACTTCCACCGAGGCTCCTCCATCCACGTATATCATTCTGACCAAATATTCTTCTACTTTAGGCTCCACAATTAGCGGTTCGTCTGAAACGTCTTTCGTTGATACCGGAGGAAAGGTGATGGGGGCGTTCATCCATTTTTCTGTTGCTTCACGTGCCTTTCTTTTCTTATCTTTCAAAGATCTGACTCCTATCATATTGATTATTTTAGCTTGCTGGGGACCATCTCCCCTTTGATTCCCTCTTCCCCTTTGTCGTACATCCTTTATTAAATGATTTAACTTGCCAGATTCAAGTGCTGCTTCCAATTGCTTCCTTAATTAATGGCAATCGTTGGTGTGATGACCTTTCTCCTGATGATAGTCGTAGAATCTGTCCATGTTTCCTCCCCTTTGCGGGTGCATCATTGGTCTCGGCGGTATTAGCCGTAATTGGGTTTCAGTCGCCAGGATTTCTTTGGGGTATTTGGTGAGGGAGTATAAAGTGAGAACAAGTGTCACTCGAGCTTGATGATCTCCTCTGGTCGGGGGGTGCGGGGGCCGATAATCTCTTCCCCTGTATGGAAGGGCATTATCTCTCCCTCTATAGTTGTTTCGGTGTTTAAACCTTCGGTGGTCAGTCTGATGGTTTCGAATGGGATGATCATCTCTCCTGGTCGGAGGGAAGTACGACTTTCTATGTTGTTCTCCTGTTTCCCCCTTGGGAAGCTCTGTTTGTGCGAAAGCTTTTTCGGAACGGACGAAATCATCTAATCTCTTCATCATCTCATTCACCGTCGCTGGGGCCTTGTCTGAGAAGCGTTTTGCTAGTTCTGGGCATTTAAGTGAATCCATGAAGGATGAAATCTTCATGATTTCCGGAACCCCCATAATGAAGCCAGTTTCTACTGTCCATCTTTCTTTGAATGCCGACAGCGACTCATTAGCCCTTCTGATTATCTTGGTTATTTCGTGAGGTTCCTTGAAACATGCTTTCCTGACTGAATATCTAGTGGTGAATGCCTCTCTCAAGTCTGCCTATTCGTCGATGCTGTTTGCCGGAAGGCGCTCGAACCATCCTCTTGCGGGTCCATTAAGGGTCTGCTGAAACATCCTACACCAAACTGGCATAGGCCACTCGCCGGAGTTAGCCGCGCTGGCAAAGCGACCCAAGTGGTCCTCCGGATCAGTGTTTCCATCGTATAGCTTTATATTGGTCGGCATCTTATACTCTGGGCCGGTAAATTCTATAATTCTGCGGGTGAGAGGTGTTTTCAAAACTTCCTTGAAAGGCTTTCTGAGGTCATCATCCACTACCTCTTTTCCCTTCACAATACGAGTGTCCTTCGTCGCGACGTCCTCTTCGTCGAAATCTAACCGTATGGGATATGTCTTGTTTTTTCTGTTGTGATCTTTGATTAGAGATCTAAGAGCAGACACATGCCCTTCGATTTGTTCTTTCGTGAGAGGTGGAGTGACCTCCCGATCATCCTGACCCTCGGGTCCTCCACCTTCTGTAGGACCAGCCATCTGCTACTGTGATAGATGAGATTTGTGTCCCACGGATGGCGCCAATTTGTCGAGGTAATTTTCCGTACCACGAGTGAAATATGATATTCTTCCTGACTCCGGAGGGCAAAAGTCGAATCCCTGCGAATAAGAAAGAAAGACGCGTTAGCCTCGCCTCAGGTTGTGACCCGAGACCAAGCTCCGGCGTGAGAGTAAGTAAATAGGGAGAGCCGGAGGGTGTAAAAGTAAATGAGTATGAATGCAGTAAATGCTACCTGGTCTGTAGTAAATGAGGGGGTATTTATACTACCCGATTCACTGTACTGGGGTATTGTTTCTGACACCTCGGGAAAGGTTGCGCCGAACTACCCTAGGTTGGTGTCAGACGTCTTAGTCGCGTGAGGAACATAGTCCCGTGATAAGTAAATCATTCACGGTTTTCATTGATTTTGTAATCCCGTAAATTCTTTATCGGTATTTAATCATAGATGTTCAAATCCCGGAACTAATTGCTTATACAACCACAACTTTCAATCAACAACATACCACTTAAGATCCAACACCTTCACTTCAAACTCACGATAAATGGGAGAAGAAAGATACCTATCTTCGTGTTCAGATTCAGAAATCCAAACTAATGCACTAATTCAGACAAATCAAGAAAAAAAGTTGATGGTATCTTTTCAACGATATTCATTCACACCCAAGTGTCTTTCCAAACAACGACTTAAAATGTAGTCAACCGAGAGGGATTCAAACATCCATATACAACACTCTTTGTCAAGATCTAGAACTTTCACGGGCTCAATGTTTCCTGTACATGGATCAACTACAAAAGCAACTTGACAACGAAAATTTCAACAATTGGATCCATGTATTGCTTATAAAGTACTCGAGACAACAGTTTCAGTGTTTCATCAAGGTCAATGTTTTATTAGGATGATGAATATGTTGACATGATACGCAACAAATTCCTACAATAACACATCGACTCGATATTCCAGAATTCCGTGACACAACTGATCCAACCACATGGAATCTGTTTAATAAGTCGAATGGTAAGAGAGCACAGAACATAAAATGGCGTAATGAAAGCAGGGTGAATGAAAGACAAATCCAAGACAACATAGGAAAAGACTGTACGAGTAATGCATAGGATGCTAGTTCATTATCATTAGAAACAATAGAGAGAATCAAAAGAGCATGATACAATCACCAATCAGGGAATGATGCACATGTTAATGATGCAGATATCAGACCCATATATAATGAAGAAGCCTATGGCTGAGGTACAAACGACTCTAAAATCCATTATCTTTTTCTTAAGGACAACAACATACGAGCAACCTGAATTCAAGTAATGAAGGAAGGTTTGACCAGATAGCTTGAACAAGGCCATGACAAACGTCGTAGTATCTTATGCGCTGCTAAATTAACAGATGACAAGACAAATGAACTTCTCAGATCAATCACATCGAGTCTGAAAATGTTGTCTCAAAAAGATCGTTGCCCATTTCAAAAATAGTTTTGGAAAACTCGAAACACATTAGTATCAATCTGAACTACAATTACCACATGGAAGAAAAAAAACATGTTTTAAAATCGAGGAGATAAAGGGGAGCAACATAGTCAATTTTTTGAAAGAAAAAAGTAATGAAGCCAAGGTTAAACATGACATAGATGAAACTGAAACAATAAACATCGAATTGGAAGCAGTAGGTGTGTTTGGTGGCGGTAATAGTTACGGTCGTGGGTCTCACGGTGTAGAAATGAGCAGATTACATAAAGAAAATAGCACTTGAAACAGACTTACAAGAGATCTTTGTTTGATCTATCAAAAGACACAAGTTCAGTTCCAAAAACCAGATAATGACTCATTAATGGAACAACTGAACAAAAAGTCTAATGAAAATGCTGATGTATCTAGCTCAGATTCAGAAAAAGGGGTTGTGCAACTAGAATAGTATCGAAGCATTAAAAAATGAGTTAAGGAAACAACAGAAATAGTGTGCTGACTAAGTTTCAAAGCCAAAAAAAAGTCATCAATCTGGTAAAAACCGGTGGACAACCACATCAAAAACCAATCCGTTGTATAGAACAAACCGACTGCGTTTAAGTCTAAAAGACTATAATTTCAAAACCACGGTTTGCCTCCCATGGGGGGTTGATGTGAACGAGGACTGACTTGTCAAAACCAAGTCACTTACCGGGGGCATCATTTGCCTAAGGGAAGAAATAATAGGGGAATTATTATGTTTTTGTGGGGGTGTGATATTAGGGGGAGGAGGGTGTGGGGTGTGCCCCTTTCAAAACCACACACATATTAGCAACCAAGCTCATCTAGGTAAAGCTCAAAAACGACATTGTTCATAATCACTACCTAGAGGACACTAGAAAAGACACATGAACACCTGACTAGATCCCTAGAAAATTTTTCTGACTCCAAACATTTTGTTTGCTCGACAATGTCAGAAATGTGTCTTTAATGCCAATCATGACGCATGTGTAATAAAATTCCTAAAAGAAGTAAACTCACGTGCTAAGGTTCCATCCAATAAGACAACAAACAAAAACAAACCCGTAGAGCAAATAAGGTTGCAATGAAACCAAAAAGACCGAATCGCCAAAAAGGACATAAGGATTTTCAATCACAAAGACTACCACTGTGCAAAGAAAACAACCAGTCCTAGATCTTTGTTCCTTAGGTGGCAACCACGGGAAGAATTCTTCAAGACTGTATTCTTAGATGGGTTCCAACAGGAAAGACATTCGCACTCTAAAGCACAAAAAGTTTGAAAGTGAAACCCCCAAATGTTCAAATGCAGATATCCCTCACCAATATAAAAGCGAACAAGCTCTTAATGTCAGTGCAGGTACTCTCTTAAGTCAGGTACAATCTTTCAATCCTACAAATAAGGACACAGAGTTGGTGCGAAAAGAAAGATATCTCAGAAAACAGGGCTTATTCAAGGGAATTTTGATCAGAATGATCACATCAAATGACGTTTGAAACACAACAGTTCAAAAGCCTCGGGATCGTCAATGTCAAAATGGCGGTCCTGCTGAAAATAACACTTCAGGCCCCGTTCCTCAATGTTCAAATTATGTCTGATCCCAACATTTCATCCTCGCCACCACAACGACAAGTATGATGTCCTATTGAAAATGTTCTCTTCAAGTGCGCCCGTTCCTCAAGGACAAAAGGGCGTACAATTATGACAACATCTGACACCCGTGCCACCAAGAAAAAAATGTTATTCCTTCAGCAGAAAAGCAAGAACGTCACATCAAGGTTAGAATTTCTCTTCAGTCCTTTTACTTGAGAGAATATTACTATCCACAAACAACATCAAGCGGAGGAAAACAACAATGAATAGCACCAATGCATCGTTCAAGAAGATGAATTTATCAATCCTTTTTGTACCACGGGTACAAGAAATAGGTATGAGTCTTCTCACGCAACATTGATAATACGCGAAGTGCTATTCATGTCAACCACAAATCATGATTACCGATGGACCAAGAGATCATACCATTAGAACAAGTTCGGGGAAATCCAACCGTGGTCCCTTCAAACAAGACGACAGCTTGCCACAAACCTAAATGTTGTATATGTTACGCGCACACAGTGAGTATTTTTGAATACCAAGAACATTAAGGAGTCAATGCCGATTCCCTGCATGGATCGAAGCAATGCAGATGAACTTCATCAGTTCGACAAGACTAAAAGTCTGGGAAACTATTCGAGTCAACCATTTTGGAAAGATGATCATAAATCTAAGTGGTTATGGAAGATACAAAATGATAAGATCAACTTGTAAAATCGCAACAAAGCAAACGACTTGTTGCCTAAAGGATATGCTGCAGAGAAGAGGGTATTGATTTTGAAGAATCATTTGCTCCATTGCTCCAATGTCAGCAGTTTCGGATTTGTCGTTGCCCACGCAGCACACAAGTCTTTTCAATCTAGCAGAATGGACGTGAAACACCGGCAAAATTTTTCTTAATGGTCACTGAAGGAGGAGGTTATGTTGCACAGCCAACGGGTTCGTTGATCCAGATCATCCAGAAAGAGTCTACCCTACCTGGAAAGCTTTTATTGATTAAAGCAAGCTCCAATAGCCTGGTACATGAACTATCAAACTTCCTGATGTCCCAAAGTGCTTACTAAAGGTACAATTGACCCAACTCTATTTAAGATAAAATACGGGGAGGATATTCTACTTGTGCAAATTTATGTTGATGACATAATTTTTGGATCGACAAATCCTAAATATTCAAAACATTTGAAAAATTAATGCACAGTAGATTTGAAATGTCCTTAATGGGGGAGATGAAAATTCTTTTTAGGGCTTCAAATCCACCAGTCCCCCTAAAGTATTTTTAACAAATCATGCCAAGTACTCTTTAGAAATTCTGAAAAAGCACAAAAATGGGACAACTGTCACTCCATTGGTTACACCATTGCCTACCAAACCCAAACTAGATGTAGACTTGATAGAGAACCCGTAGACCAATCTGATTTATCGTAAAATAAAATCGGGTCACTCAGTACTTGACATCTAGTAGACCCGACTTAAGTGCAGGCAGTTAATGCTATGTGCACGTTAACAAGCACGACCAACTCTAAAGCACATCCAGGAGGTTAAAAGGAATTCTTAAAATACCTAAAGGGTACCATTATCATGGGACTTTGGTAACCAAAGGATTTCTGGCTTTTGAACTACAGAAAAATTTTCAGACGCTGATCCATTGCAATAAGGAATTAAGAAAGTAATGGTAATGGAAGCCGGATGCCCTTTGATTACTCGAAAAAGCACTTCTGTAGGATACAATTCCTTGGTGATAAACTTGTAAGCTGGATGTCAAAGAAACAAAACTGCACTGCAATGTCTTCAGCAGAGGCAGAGTACGTGGCGTTATCTGCAAGTTGTGCTCAAGTAATGTGGATGAGGACACAACTTCAAGATTATGGCTTCAACTACAACAAAATACCGTTGTACTGCGACTCTCAGTCAGCCATAGCAATCTCATGCAACCTCGTACATACTACACGTGACAAAATGCACATCCATACTCGTATCACTTCATAAAGTAACCGGTAGATAAATGGATAATTGAATTATAATTTGGTCAGAACTGAATACCAATTAGCTGACATGTTTACGAAAGCCCATCCTGAGGATCGTTTAATATCTTGTCTGAAGATAGGGATGTAGATAGTTTGACACCAGCTAACTGGAGGTTCTGACAAATGAGACTGCTTGATATCATCATCAAACATCACCATGTACATATTTTTGAGAAAAGCAAAATACAAAAATATAAAACTTCAAAAAGAAAATACAAAATCAGAAAATTAGAAAATTTCCAAAAAGAATCTTCTCGACATGTCTCTTGGAATCGATAACATTTACGTGCTTAGAAATGTCGATTAACATAGTACACGGTGTGGTAAATAAGTGTCGAGCCGAAGAGTTTGCAAATAGTTTAAAACAGTCATTTCTAATTTTCTAAATGGGCTTATGTGCACATGTCATGACATAACCCGTACTTCAAAAAAAGGAAGGTTTATAACTTATACCTCACAACGAGACAAATTAACGTTCTCGGTTCTTAGCTGTTTCTTACAAGACATTCAATGTTTTAGCTCAAGAAAAAGATAGTGTACGTTTCAGTTGCGCTTATCCTAACAGTTAGAAGAGAAGTCCTCTAACATTTGTTTTCCAAAAAAATTTGAACACAATTTTCAAAGTGAATTTCTCGATGACAGATGCATAAAGCATTTCAAAATTGTGTGTTCAACACTCCATACCCTCCAACGTTTTCAAAAGACAAACAATTTCTCAATGGTCCTATTTTTGAGGGGGATTTTTTTCGAAAAACAAGTTTAATGTTTTTGGATACATCAACAGCGACCATGTCATATTATTCAAAAAACATTTATCAAAATGTTCAAACCCTCATGCTGATAATATTTTCATCCCACGGACATTTTCCAAGACATATTTTTAATCACAAAGGATTATCAAAAACTAAGTGTTTATGATTAAAATAATGGGGAGAAATGTATTTAAATTGACCTAATCGACCTCATGTGCTGAAACAGAAGAAAAGGTTTTATGGTTCGATCTTATATCCAACAACATCTTAATTTCACGACGAATCTGAAGTCATAAAGGTGTTAGGTATAGGAAATCAATCCTAGGAAACCAACCAGAACCGGAGGATCTAACCCAAGAGGATAATCCAAAGTAGAAATAGCAGTGCCTGTAGGTATGATTGGAGATGAAAGTAAATGGAAATAATCCCGGACAAGATTGAGTAAAACACTAAACAATCACAACAAGGTGTTAGTAATAGACGTCTTGGTAACAATTGAAGTCGTTGAAGAATAGAAAAGAACAGTATGGATAAAGGGTCCTAAATAAAGAAGCCCTCCACCTTAATGTTTTTTAATCAACTTAAGGCAGAAACCGGGTTCAATAAATAAGCTGTCAGAATCACTCAAGTTGATTGCTGACATTTGAAAACGACATCATGCACCCAGTGATGCAATGCACTACCCTTCCAGCAATTTCGGCTTTCATCTCAACAGAAACTGTCTCATTTGTCACGGAGATTACAACACGTTATCTATTGACATCATCATTCCGAGATCGTGATATTGAATAAGTGTGGCAATATGCTCCAGCCTCCGAGTACTAAAACCAAAATACTATCGAGTCTAGAGCCAAGTAGATCAAATCAAATCTCGTTAGTGACCATTCCATTCAAACACTGTTGTAACATCATTCAGGTTCACTAAGCTGTTATCAAGTGTTTCCTACGCAATATCATTGTGATATTTTACCAAACATTCAGAGTGATACTCTTTAGTATTCCCATGACGAATGGAAATCCTGTCAGATAGTCATCGATCAACAGCACTGAGGTAGTGACTTGCAAGATTCTATATACTCAAAGACTTGTGACAACTGGATATCGATTTGTTGGTCCATAAATGTAATTGCCGGTTAGATGAATTTTGAAAAAAACATACCACTCGATGTTTACATAACTCTTAACGAGTGACACGTCGATTGATTTTCAAATCAATTTTCTCGTTTATCACTAACGTAAACCACTGCTGACCTGTACCTGATGCTGCTTGACTGTGGAGATTGAACCTGCTGCTGGGGTCGGGCCGTAGGTCGCCTGGGGGGGTAACTCGTCCGTGCTGGAAGGGGGCTCTAGGGAAACCTGAATCTGGACTGCTGCTGGGGTTGAACTGACTGTCTGGCTGGGCTGGGCGCCCTGGCTGGCCTGAACCTATCTGCCTGCTCTGACTGAGAGACCTGCTGGCTGTCTGTGAATCTGGGGCGCGCTGGACCTGCTGCTGACTGGATGGGGCTGGGGGACTTCTGGGCTAGGGCCTAGGGCGGGTTAAACAGGTCAAAACTGGTTACGCAACCACAATCCCATTCAAATGCTCAATCTACGAAGACATACTATCTAACAGCTCAAGATTTAAAGACAAAGACGTTTTTTCCCCGCAAACTCTGAATTTGAAAGCTCAAGATAATCAAAAGTATTGAGCATGTGGTCAAAGATAACAAGAATGCGCAAGTAGCAAAGACGATAAATACAATTACAAAGGCTCAAAGACAAGATCACGCAAAGCATGAAGAACAAGTTTTACAACAAATAACGAAGACAAAGACCAAGACACATGAGCTTAAACGACACAAAAAATCTCATACTCACTGATCTCCATGAAGGAGTGTCATCAATGAACTCCACATCGGGGGAGGAGTGTTAGGCCTTAATTTTATTGAGTCAATAAGGAAGCACGTTTCCTGTTGTTCCAACCTTCACTTACGGGGGAGATTGTTAGCCTCAATATATTGAGTCGAACAAGGAAGTTCGGTCACTTTCTCACGATGGAGCTTCCGGTCTTTAAATAAGTTAATGTTTTAACAGGAGATAATATCGGAATCGGGGCTCGATAGAAAATCTAAGATTGTATTATGTTTCGGGTTTAATCCCAAACAAAAACCCGAGCCCGGCCCTAGTTAAATATCCAATAACCAGGCGCGTCACATTTAAATGTGTAGGAGGGTATATATCATATATTAGATATTTTTTCTAAATATCTAATATATATAAAATTTGTTCTTTTAAAAATATCTAGTTGGTACTAATTTTCCTATATCTAAATTTTCTTTTTTTTCTCAGAACAACTCTCTCTCATCTGCCTCTCTCTCTATTTTCAACGTCTCTCTCTCTCTCCCTCTCTTTATTCTTGATAATGAAAAAGATTGATAGGTGTTTATATTGTGTAGTAATTTAGAATTATTTAGTTGGCGTGTTTCGGGTTATAAGAAGAAGTGGTCAATCGGAACCTACAAGGGGGTGTGGGGGCTGATAATCTCTATTTGTTTCCCCTGTATGGAAGGGCATTATCTCTCTCCCTCAGCCCTCTATAATTGTTTTCGGTGTTTTAAACCTTCGTGTGGAGTCAGTCAGATGGTTTCGAATGGATGACATCTCTCCTGGTCCAAATGAATAATAACTATCATGTTGTTCTCCAGTTTCCCCCTTGGTTAAGCTCTGTTTGTGCGAAAGAGTTTTTCGGAACGCAAGAAATCATCTAATACTCTCATCATCTCATTCACACGTCCGTTGTGGCCATTGTCTGAGAAATCGTTTTGCAAGTTTCTGGCAATTAAGATGAATCCAATGAAGAAGAAATCTTACATGATTTCCTCCGGACCCCCATAATAAAACCATTTCTATTCTACTGTCCCATACTTTCTTTGGAATACCCACAGCGACACCTTAGCCTTCTGAATATCTTTTATATTTCGTGAGTTCCTTGAAACATCTTTCCTGACTGAATCTCTAGTGGTAGAATGCCTCTCCAATTTTGCCTATCCCTCGATGCTTGTTGCCGGAAGGCCCGTAACCATCCTCTTGCGGGTCCATTAAGGGTCTGCTGAAACATCTCACACCAAACTGGCATAGGCCACTCGCTGGAGTTAGCCGCGCTGGCAAAGCGACCCAAGTGGTCCTCTGGATCAGTGTTTCCATCGTATAGCTTTATATATTGGTATGGGTCTAATAACTCTAGCCGGTAAATTCCTATAATTATGCTAGGTGAGAGTTTTTCAAAACTCCTTGAAAGGCTTTTCTAAGTCATCATCCACTACCCTTTTCCTTTCACATACGAGTGTCCTTCGTCGCGACGTCCTCTTCGTCGAAATCTAACCGTATGGGGATAAAGTTCCCTGTCTTATTTTTCTGTTGTGATATTTGATTAGAGATCTAAGAGCA
The DNA here is from genome assembly GCA_026074375.1 of Tanacetum coccineum. Lineage (NCBI taxonomy): Eukaryota > Viridiplantae > Streptophyta > Magnoliopsida > Asterales > Asteraceae > Tanacetum > Tanacetum coccineum. Next base: position 26,885 of record BQNB010014391.1, read on the forward strand.
GACACATGCCCTTCGATTTGTTCTTTCGTGAGAGGTGGAGTGACCTCCCGATCATCCTGACCCTCGGGTCCTCCACCTTCTGTAGGACCAGCCATCTGCTACTGTGATAGATGAGATTTGTGTCCCACGGATGATATTCCAATTTGTCGAGGTAATTTTCCGTACCACGAGTGAAATATGATATTCTTCCTGACTCCGGAGGGCAAAAGTCGAATCCCTGTGAATAAGAAAGAAAGACGGGCGGTTAGCCTCGCCTCGGGTTGTGACCCGAGACAAGCTCCGGCGTGAGAGTAAGTAAATAGGGAGAGCCGGAGGGTGTAAAAGTAAATGAGTATGAATGCAGTAAATGCTACCTGGTCTGTAGTAAATGAGGGGGTATTTATACTACCCGATTCACTGTACTGGGGTACTGTTTCTGACACCCAGAAAGGTTTGTGCCGAACTAAACCTGGAAGGTGAAATCATATATGATTTTATGAAATCATATATGATTTTATGAAATCATATATGATCCGTTATACGAATCATATATGATTCGTTATACGAATCATATATGATTTTCGCAATTCGTGACTGAAAAAAAAATCGAAAAAAAATTCCTTAAAAGGATATCGTGTCACCCGTCTACTGAAAGATAAAAAAATACTCGTCGCGATGGTGTATTTTTTGTCGTGTGACGATTTACCGTTTGTAAGATATTTTATTTTTAAAAAAGAGGTGGAAAATGAGTTTTTTTATTTTTGATGAAAAAATGAGTGGCCAGAATTGGTTCATTGGGTCTATGACAAATGTTGGGTCTACATTGATCTTAACTCTGTGCTATGAAGTTTGCTAAACATAAAGTAAGTGATAAATTTGTTACTGCATATACAACAAACATGGTTTCTTATTATGACGTTTGACTATATATTTTAGATGTAGTTTATTTATTAGTTTGACGAATAAGTAAAATCCGAACAAAAATTCTATAAGTAAATATTGAAAATTTAACGGGCTACTTCAGTATAGCTCGTTTTAGCACTAAAATCAGTGTTGAAAAAACTCAATAACTCGTATTGTTTCATTTTCTCTACATCACGCATGGAACTTATTTTTGCTACGTGAAATGGAAAGAAATGTCAAATGTGATAAGATTCATAAGAGGCTATAGTTGTGTAAAAATGTAAACTTCTAACATTGCATGAAGACAACGGATAGAGACTGGAAACAAATGATGCGTCATATATGACGTGATTTGTGTGTGAAACCGTGTAGGAGATGGTGATTGAAAACGCGTTTTGTATAAAACCGATGGAAGAGAATAATATGTGTTGCAATGGTGGTTGAGCTTAGCAATATGTAAAAAGGAAAATGATGGGTATTATCAAATAATTCGAGTATAATAAGACCACTTGTTCACTATCGCTAACTTTATTCTACTAAAGACAGCTAATTCCTATTGTCATTATTCAACCGTAACATCTAATCTTGGAGATGAGGTTATGAGGAACTGCACTTGCATCGTACACACTCATCTTTATTGAATGCGACTATTTGTCTACTTTCTTTTTTTCTTTCCGAGAAAAGATAATTTTGGTAGCACCAAAATAATACACAGAAACCAATCTGGCAATCTATGGCATAAGCATAAGCGAAATTTTTTGCAGTAACCGTTTAGGAAATGTGTTATCTAGGAGTAACCCTGACAATTTTTTTTTCCAATTTGACCATGTAAATCGCGCTTGGAGCATAGCGATTTACATTTGCATATGTGTTGGCGTTTTATTGGCTCGTGAGAAAAAAAAAATTGAAAGTAGATCGCGCGACATGCATACGAGATTATATGATTTTGAGAACATGAAAAGACGAAAATACCCCTGAAGTGGGGCCCAAAAAAAACTGGGATATTTTAACGGAGTTAGTGACTGAGGGATGTTTTTCGGCAAACGTTTGATGAGGTTATGAGGATACCTTTTGAGAAAAGTAAGATCATTGCAAATAAAATCGTACAAGTACATTAAAAAATGTAAGATTATACACTTACACATAGTATTACTTTTGAAATATGTTTAGAAGAATGTAAGATTACATAAGGCCTTAGACATATTGCATAACTGCACTTGCATCGTACATACTACATACTCATCTTACAAAAAGCTTGTGTCTCAATGGTAATCATGTTGTGTGAAAAACTTCTCAATCAAATTGTTGCGGGTTCAAGTCTTGTTTGAGACATGTGAGATAGTTTGCAGTATTAATATTGTGAGATAGTTTCCAAAAATAAAAAAGTAAACAAAAAAATACCGTACTCATCTTTGTTGAATGCGACTATTTGTCTACTTTTGTTTTTCTATTTTGTTTTTCTTGAAAAAAATAATTTTAGTAGCATCAAAATAATACATAGAAACCAACGAGTACGAAAATGATCTGCGCGTTGCGACGGAAGCTAACATATTACTGCAACATATAGGTAAAACATAGAAAGTAGGAATAAAAGTGTTTTCGGAAAAGCAGTACTAATTTGAGTTGTACAATATTAACCATGAAACAAAACATCCTTATTGCAATAATAATCCAAATCCTAGGATAAAAATATTCTAGTCCTTATGTGTAAAGCCATCGGCATTAGCAGCACAATCTTGGAAAGACAGCAACGCCATGTTGCGGTGGGGCTAACATCTTTGAGCCAACGGTATATGCCGTAAATTTATCTCCAATTCTACTGACCTGCATAATAAGTTGTAGTGCATAAGTTGACTGTTGAGCTATGGCCAAAATCCAATAGCACAATAGCATAAAGGGTAGAAGAGCTGGACTTCCGCAAAACATTATGTGACAAATTTTCATGTTATAAAACATTCTGGAAACCCCATTTATTGTTAAAGACAAAGATTTAAACACCCATATACTACCAACACACTATGTCTCAATTAAAGTAAACATAACCCAAGCTAAAACTCGTATGTGTAACTGAGCCTAGATAATGGACACACCGAGATGAGAATAAGGAACATTTTACCCCTTCCTGTGTAGTTCAATTGATTGATAAGCTAAAAGCAAATCGCATGAAGATGAATCATAAATTAAAAAAGGGGGTGCAATTTAAGCACCTCAACGATCTTTTAATGTTGTTTCAAGGGATGACTTGCAATTCACATATTTAATAACTCAAGCAATACTAATTTGAGCGATCTTAAACTCATCAAATATTTCGTTCCTATATAAGGGTGTGTGTAATTTAGAGCATTCAAAAACGTTAATGTAAGTTAGATAACCAATTTAAATTATCCAGATTCGAGTGAGACCAAATGTTTACTTGATTAATCGCGTTGATTGATTTACACTTGTAATGGTGTTGTTTAGGTACGCAGGTTGAAAACACAGTAAACACATTCATACCCAAACACTGACGCATGACTCCCGTATATAGATTTTGAGTCATTCCCAACCCAAGCACGTTATAAACTTTTGATTATATGCATGAACATTTAAAAATAAGCAAATCCGGATACCACATATCTGTAATGTTTTACGATACCTGTAACGACAACGTACATGAAATTCGCTTTTAGTTCCCGTTCCTTGAATGCAGCAACCTGAAATAATGGTCTGGAAGTTCGTCATTTGATATCTTGTTAAAGGCTGTGTGCCTTCCAAAGGTCAGCGCTAACAAAAACAAACTAACCTGCTGAATCCGAAAGAAAGTTAGTTCTAAATTTTATATCAGATTGTAGCAGCATCTGCAACAGCATGTATTTGTCCCCTATCCTCGTTGCATTGTTTCTTGTTCAAGTTCCAGGTATTTGTTCTGTCGGCAACTTACTTTTGCAGGCGACGGTTAACTTCCTTTTCCCTTTGCTAAACACGCTACCACGTGTAACAAATATCAGGCAATATACATAAAAATAGGCGATGTTATATAATATATCGAACCATTAAACAAATGATGCACTCACGTGTACGGCCACGGTTTCAGGTTCAACAATATTTAAATATTTGTATTGAAGCAAGTGGTACGAAGATTTTGTTGATATTATTTAAAGATAATGGATTACAAACTCCTGTCAAAATGTATTTCGTTCTTTTTAGAAAGCAAAGAAATATGCATAACCATAGTGACCTTAATGTCCCAAATCAGTATAACAAATACATAAAAAGAATGTTCGTTGAAATGGCCACATGAACTATTTTTTTAGATTTCGTAACCATAGATCAAGTAACTCATAAACTTTGGCCGATGCATATGAACTTTGACCGATTTCGTGACCATAGATCAAGTAACTGATGAACTTGAGAGTTTTTAATAAAGTAATAGACTTGTACCCTCCAATGCCACCTGTAGTAGTATTGGTGTGGGCTTTAGTGACGCGTGTGTAACCTTTGTGGATTTTCCAGTCTTATTATTCTAAGTAGACCCCTGTTTTATTGACTTTTACTGTTTTAGTTAGAACAGTTACCGTGTTAACGGTAGTCAGTTTATAATCTATTTAATCAGTAGTTCATTAATTTCTTGAATTATCTCTTTTTGGATGATTATGTCTATATTTGATCAATTACCGAGAACTGGGTCTCGCAAACAGCTTAAAACAGTAAAGTCCGGCACGGTAATTTTTATAGTCTACACTAAAGTCAAACATTTGACTATGACACTTATTCTTTTGACTTTAAGTACTACTAAACTTAATAATTAACAATTTCTAAGAAACTTGAATTTTTGGGATTTCGTTAGTTACGGATGTAACCCTTGCGGATTTTCTAGCTTATAAGGTTATATCAATTTCCATAAATTATCAGTAATCAGTCTATTATCTATTTAATCATTAGTACTATGATTCCCTTTAATTATCTCATTATAGATGTTTATATTTATATTTGACCAATCTCCGGGAAGTTTTCCCGCAAACGGCTTAAAATCCCAAGCAACGCGTCCTGACACGTCCGTTAATGATCCGTACTAAATTTAAAGCACTTTAACTTATTTACCCATTATGTAAATAGTTAAAGTTTATGGAAAAATATTTTTATATTCATTAAAAATACTAGGAAACTTCGGATCACATTTTAGTTCAAGAGAATTGAGCATTTAGTAACCCGACAAGAGCCAAAACGCTCCTAGGATCCTCCTAGAAGCCTTGTCCGGTTCGAGCCCCACAAGGGAGCAAGAAGACACTTTTTTAGCTAGTTGGTTCCATGGTGGTACTAACATTTTGTCTTATATCTTTTCAAATGCACACATTCCTTCATTATTTCACACACACTTTAGTTTTGTTTTCCTCTCATCTCTCTTGCTCGTTCGATTTTAAACACACACAAACCTATAATTTTTCCAACTTTGATAAAAAAAACATGAGAGTTTGAGTGCTTCCGGGTTGATTCCAATAGGCTTGGGTTCATTAAAACAACGCTTGGGTTGTCGGTTTAGTGTTTAATCTCATTTTCAAAACCCTCTTTGTCATTTTTGGAAGCCGTTGCATACCATAATTTGAACATATCCTCATCTACTTATCGCTTTGTTTAAAGGTGAGTTCTCGTAGCCCCATTTTTAACTCTTTTCCGTTGGAGGAAAATAATACTCAAAACCTTCTTTTAACTACTTTTAAATTTTGTGCAAAAACCTTTTAAATGCTTTTGGACAATGCTATGTGCCTATGATTGTTTGTATGAATGCTATGAGATCTATTTATGCGAAGTTCCACTGGGAATTTCTGCATTTCACTACTTTGCTGACTATGTAGCTCCAACTGGTAGGCGATAGGTTCGGAGGACTATAAGTGCACGGGTTAATTTGATATGTTGATTTGCGTTGGGTTACCCTGGTATGATATGTTGATATGTTGATATGATTATATGTTGGTTTGTTGATGATTTAAATTCCATTATGTGCATTCTGCTTTCATATTGCACAACTGTCCACTCTTATACTCAGGCACAGCAACTGGGTTTTTCCAAAAACCTACGAGCTCACCAACGTAATGTTGACCTTTTCAAGTATCATTTACAAGTAATGTGAATGATCCATGAATTCAGGTTTAGAGACTTTTAGCAGACCTAAGAGCATCCATTTAGATCTTATCATTTGGAGTTGCATTGAGACTATGTTTCAGTTTGTCTATTTGTTTTCCATTAGACTTGTATCCCTCTGGATGTGAGGTGTTGTTTGTAATAAATTTTAAACTATGTGATGTGGTTCAACCTATTTTGACACAAGTCCCATACTTGTTGTCCTAGGATGTTGTAGCACTTGTTTAATGTATGATAGTTATCTCTATATTGACACTTTGTGTTATGACAATCAATCCTTCGCCATGCCTTATGTTTCCGCCGTTGTCGGGGTGTGACAGATTGGTATTTATAGCCAAGGTTATAGAGAATTGGGTGGTTTGGCCTAGACTATAACCTAGGAACCTTCATATAGTTGCATGATAGGATTTATGTGTGCGGTGTTCCGCTTATACTTGCTTTTGCGTATATTTATATTATCTATCTATATTATATACCTATATTATCTATCTATATTATCTATCTGTCTATCTATTTTACACTAGCTATCTTATATTATCTATCTTATATTACCTATCTCATATCGGCTATCGTATATCATCTATCTTATATTTAGCTATCTTATACTATCTATCTTATATCGTTTATTATATATATCGCCTATCTTATATATATATATATATATAATATATATATATATATACTTTAATAGATACTATATATATATTTTATATTATATATATATATATATTATATATTTTATATATTATATATATTATCGCTTCATCTATTGAACTAGATTAGTCACTCACTGAGCTGTGTAGGCAAGATACCGAGTACAACTGGGAAATGGGGCATCTATAAATACGATGGCCAACGTATTTATGAGTGCGTCATAACCCACATGGACTTGGCTATCCTGTTCACTCAAATCGGTGTTGAAACCTTAGGATCTTATACCTGCGTACTATAGTATATTAGGGCCGTCTATACGCGAAATCTCCCTCCTACCTAATGTTACCTATACCCTCCCTCGCGTAGACAATGCCGCCAAGAATGAAGACAGGAAGTGCTGGTCGATAGACTGCTGTACCATGAGGTAGAAGGATGGGTGGACTGAATGGTGGAGGAGGTGGAAGGGCTGGAGAACCAACGAGCAGAGTTGGTGGTCGAACTAGTGATCAAGATGGTTAAAGAGGTGACCAAGGTATCGGGATGAATGGAGGCGATGACGAAGTCCCTGACTTCTTCATGGTCATCGCTCAACAATTACAAGACCTACTTCCTACCATCATTGCTCAAGTAGGTAACCACGCTAGCAACATCCAGGGCGATGTTAGGAGTGTTAACGTGGGCAATGGTAGAAATGGTTATTCGTACAAGGAGTTTATGACGTGTAACCTAAAGGATTATAATAGGAAGGGTGGTGTTATAGTCTACACTCGCTAGATTAAGAAAATGGAATCGGTTTAGGACATGAGTGGGTGTGGAGCTAACCAGAAGGTTAAATACACTACCGGTTCATTTATCGATAAGGCACTGACATGGTGGAATACCCAGGTCCAGACTAGAGGCCGAGAAGCCACAGTTGGCATGACCTGGGAGGATTTTAAGGATTTGATAAGAAAGGAGTTTTGTCTAAATAATGAGATGCATAAGCTAGAAACCGAGTTTTAGTATCACGCGATGGTCAGAGCTGGCCATGTTGTATACACTAATCATTTCCATGAGCTTGCTAGGTTAGTCCCTCGTTTGGTTACCCCTAAGAACAAAAGGATTGAGAGGTACATCTATGGCCTTGCTCTATAGATCTGTGTGATAGTGGCAGCAACTGAGCCAACAACAATTTAGAGTGTTGTGTTAAAAGCTGGAATGCTAACCAATGAGGCAATTAGGAATGGATCGCTAAAGAAGAATACTGAGAAGAGAGGAAATAGTGAGGAGTTGAGTAGGAAGGAAAATGTTAGGGATGACAACAAGAGATCTAGGACTGGTAGGGTGTTTGCCACAATTACTAACCTTGTTAGGAAGGAATACACGGGTACGACACCCAAGTGTACAAATTGTAGCTTTCACCATAACCCCGAGATGCCTTATCGTAAATGTATGAACTGCAATCGTTTAGGGTACTTTACCAGGGATTGCAGGGCGAGGCCTATGATAGTGACCCTTATAAGTGCTAGAAACCCGATGACTGCTCAAGGGGCGTGTTTTGAGTGTGGTGGTACTGATCACTACAAGGCTGTTTTCCCTAGGATAAATCGAGCATCGAGACCAGGAGGGAACCATCAAAACCAACCTATGGCTATTGAAGGAGGTCAAGGTTGTGGAAACAATGGCAATCAGGCACGTAGAGGAGCATTCATGATGGGAGCAGAGGAAGCTCGCCAAGACCCAAATATTATGATGGGTACGCTCACTCTAAACAACCACTATGCTACAACACTATTCGATTCTGGTGCCAACTATAGATTTGTTTCTACTACTTTCATACATCTGTTAGACATAGAGCCTAGTAACCTAGGTTTTAGCTATGAGATTAAAATAACCAGCTGGCAAGTAGTAGAAATTAATAAGGTTATACGCGATTGTAAACTGGAAATAGAAGGTCATACATTCAACATCGACTTGATACCATTTGGACACGGGAGTTTTATTGTGATTGTAGGAATGGACTGGTTATCCCGATACAAGGCCGAAATCATTTGCCACGAGAAGGTAGTTAGGATTCCACTGCCACACGGCGAAATACTTAGAGTCTTTGGAGAAAAACCAGAAGAGAAGGTAAGATACCTCATGAGTGCAAAGACCAAAGAGCCGAAACTGAAGGACATTGTTATAGTTAGGAACTTTCCTGAGGTATTTCCTGATGACCTATCAAGATTACCGCCATCCTGAGAATTTGAGTTTCGTATCGATTTAATCCCTAGATCCATGCTGGTCGCAAAGTCTTCCTATCGTTTGGCGCCTTCTGAATTAGGGGAGTTGTCAAGTCAACTCAGAGAACTCCATGACAATGGCTTCATTCGACCAAGCTCATCGCCATAAGGAGCACTGGTATTATTTGTCAAGAAGAAGGATGGTTCATTTAGAATGTGTATAGACTATATGGAGTTGAATAAGCTGACCATCAAGAACCATTATCCCCTCCCTAAGAAAGATAGCTTGTTTGACCAGCTGCAAAGATCACAGTATTTCTCTAAGAAAGACCTTCGGTCCGGATACCATCAGCTGAGAGTGCACGAGGATGACATCCTAAATATTGCATTTAGAACTTGATATGGACATTTTGAGTTCACTGTAAGGCCCGTTGGCTTGACGAATGAACCAACGGTATTCATGGACTTGATGAACCGAGTGTGTAGACCCTACATAGACAAGTTTGTGATAGTGTTCATAAATGATATTTTGATCTACTCAAGGACAAAGGAAGAGCATGAGATGCATCTAGGGTTAATCTTAGAGCTGCTCAAGAAAGAGAAACTGTACGCCAAATTCTCCAAGTGTGAATTCTGGTTACAAGAGGTACAGATCCTTAAGCATGTGATTAACGGTTAAGGTATACATGTAGATCCCAGTAAGATTAAAGCTGTTAAGAATTAGTAAGCCCCTAGAACCCCATCCGAAGTTCGTTTATTCTTAGGATTAGTTTGATTTTACCATCAATTCATTAAAAATTTCTCCAAGATCGCTAACTCACTTACCATTTTGACTAAGAAGAATAAGACCTATGTCTGGGGTGAGGAACAAGAAGAAGCATTTCAGATCTTGAAGGATAAGTTATGTAATGCGCCTGTTTTAGCTCTCCCCGATGGACCAGAAGATTTCATAGTATACTGTGATGTGTCAGGTTTAGGATTAAGTGGTGTGCTTATGCAGAGGGGTAGAGTGATCTTATATGCATCTAGGCAATTGAAGATACACGAGAAGAATTACATTACCCATGTGATGTGTTGTTGTGTGGTTATGATTTATGATTCAAGTTTTAAATTTATATTTTGTTGACTTTTCCAAAAACAACACTTTAACGGGTAGTGTACCCGATTAGATGGGAGTTTCGTGGTAAGTAAGGTGTCGATCACTAAGAGCGAGAAACAATGTTTCAATTTATTAATATTTTGGTTATCTAAACTAAGTTAATTCTATTATATGTTAAACCTATGCTAAACCTATGTTAATCCTAAATCTAACGGATAAGGGGGTTTTCAGCCTGAGAGACTGGCACGGGTTTTGTGGTGACTAAAATCAACTTAAGACACTAAAACACACGTAAGCAAATTAACAAAAGATAAAAGAGCAGTCTAGCCAAATATAAGAAAACTGTATTAACCATTATTAATCCAATCAGAACGTTGGTTTGTTTATTTAGTGCAATGATTACTTATCTCGAGGCGGCATATCATTCTTAAGACTTAGGCGGTACTTCTTCCTAAGACCTAGATACGAAGAATTCTGTCACAATTAAACGTATCCGCATAAAGCATCCTTATTTGCTGATTATAATCTATCTTAGGGATTAAAGCAATGGTGATCTTGTTAAACCCTAGCTCATAGAGGTCTTTACCCAACTTAATGCTTAAGACAATTCATACACTGAGTAGTCTATAATCAAGACTTCTACCAATGTAATTAAGAAAAATACTAGTTGATCCCATTAGTGGCCGGTCACCTGCTGGTCAACTTAGCTCACATATCTAAGAGCAAAGGATAGTAGTTATTTGTGATCCGTGATCCTATTGGTCTAGATGTATAAATCACTATATGGAGAGCCATCTCGGCATCTAGATTACTTGGTCCGTATCACTAGATCCAGTTGAATGATAGGTCGCATACAAAAGCACGTAAACAAGTATAAAATGATAAACATAAACAAGCAATCAACGATAAATTAAGCAATCGAGATAAACAAACCAAACATTCAGATCTTCATAATAATGGCTAATACCCGAAGGTATTAGCCTTTAAACGTCATAATCAATACAAAAGTAATAATTTAGCCAAGGTAAACTAACCGAGTTAACGAATGATACCAAAAACTGAACGATTACAAGAGTATAGGAGATTACAAGTTGTTTCCTATGGAATTAATTACGTTGCAAGACCTCTTCTGCTATTCTTCTCCTTTGAAAATTGACTTTTATAGTTTAGGTATTGAAAATATGATTTAGCACACTTAAAACTTGTTTTTGAGTTTTCTATTTATAAGGTCTGAAATATGGTCAATACGGCGTATCGAAAGGCTTCGATACGGCGTATTGGGGGTTTCTTGGAGTAGGTACCATGTTCGATATCTTTTAAAATATTTTATTTCCATAGCTTGAATACGGCGTATTGGTCTTCCTTGGATACGGCGTATTGATCTTGTTTCCTTCTTGGTCTTTTGTGAAGTGCAGGCACAGATACGCCGTATCTTCCTTGATGGATACGGTGTATTGGTTGTCAAAATAGTAATCTTTAAATGTCTTTGTTTAAGCTCCAGAATGCGTGCCTTTTTGCTAATCTTAACCAAGTACTCCATAATGACTGCAATTCTCAAATACAAATGATTAAGTAATAATTCTTTGCAATAATTATACAAAATGAGTTATTTTCATAGGATAAATGATGCTATAAAAGTGATGTTATTTGATGCCATCGCCATGATTTGGAGTTAGGTGTAGTTGTATTTTTCCTTAAGATATGGAGGCATTACCTGTACGGGACAAAGAGCGTCATATACACCGACCACAAAAGCCTTCAACACATCTTTAATCAGAAAGAATTGAATATGCGTCAACGTCATTAGATAGAGCTATTCAGTGACTACGACTACGAGATTCACTATCATCCAGGTAAGGTAAAAGTAGTAGCAGATGCACTAAGTAGAAAGGAGAGGATTAAGCCAAGGAGAGTTCGAGCAATAAACATGACCATTCAGTCAAGTATCAAGGATAGGATACTAGCGACTCAGAATGAAGCATTTGAGGTTGTCGATGCACCAGCAGAAATTCCGCGAGGGCTAGACTAACATATGGAGTGTAGGAGTGATGGAGCATGGTATTATCTAGATCGAATATGGGTCCCTTTGACGGGTGATGTGAGAACCTTGATAATGGACGAAGCCAATAAGTCAAAGTATTCAGTTCACCCAAGAGCTGATAAGATGTATTATGACCTTAGGGATATGTACTGGTGGCCGAGAATAAAGAAAGATATAGCCCTGTACGTTAGTAAGTGCTTGACTTATTCAAAGATTAAAAATGAACATCAGAGGCCGTCCGGCTTACTACAGCAAACTGAGATTCCCGAGTAGAAGTAGGAGAGAATAGCCATGGATTTTGTCATGAAATTACCAAGGACCAGTAGTTTGCATGATGCAATCTAGGTCATCGTTGATCGATTGACTAAGTCTGCTCATTTTCTACGTATACGTAAAGACTTTAAGATGGATAGACTAGCTAGACTTTACATTAGTGAAATCATAGCGAAGCATGATGTGCCAATCTCGATCATATCCAATTGTGATAGTCTCTTTACATCAAAGTTTTGGCAGTCAATGCAGGAGGCATTAGGGACTAGGTCAGACATAAGTATGGCTTACCATCCATAGACTGATGGTCAAATCGAGCGTACAATTCAAACCTTGGAAGATATGCTCAGAGCATACGTCATGGACTTCGGGGGAAGTTAGGATGTTCATCTTCCATTGGTTGAGTTTTCCTAGAATAACAGTTACCATTCTAGTATGAGATGTGTATCGTTTGAAGCACTTTATAGGAGAAAGTGTCGTTCACCAATCCTATGGGCAGAAGTTGGAGAAGGACAGTTAATAGGGCCTGAGATAGTGTAAGAAACCACTGAGAAGATCTCACAGATCAAGGATAGGCTTAAGGCTGCACATGATCGTTAGAAAAGCTATGCAGATAAGAGAAGGAAACCCTTAAAGTTCAGTGTAGGTGACCATGTTCTACTCAAAGTGTCGCCTTAGAAAGGTGTTGTACGCTTTGGGAAGAAATGCAAGTTAACACCTAAGTTTGTTGGACCATTTGAGATCACTAAGAGGATCGGTCCCGTAGCCTATAGACTTGGATTACCTTAGGAGCTAAACGATGTTCATGACACGTTCCACGTGTCAAACCTTAAGAAATGTTTGGCCGACTAATCCCTACATGTGCCATTAGAGGAAATCCAAGTTGTTGCTAAGTTAAACTTTGTGGAAGAGCCAGTGAAAATCCTAGAAAGGGAGTTTAAGAAGCTAAAGCGGAGTAGGATTCTTATCGTTAAGGTTCGATGGTATTCAAAACGAGGGCTTGAATTTACTTGGGAACGTGAAGATCAAATAAAACTCAAATACCCACATCTCTTTAGTGCTAGTGATAGTTAAATTTCGAGGCAAAATTTCTTTTTAGGGGGTAGGATGTAACCCTTGCGGATTTTCTAGCTTATAATGTTCTATTTTAGTCCTTCGACTTTCATTATTTTCTGTTTGTTCTTAGATCAATTTTCTGAGAATTATCAATATCAATTTATTATCTATATCTATTAAATCACTTATGTTAATATTTTCTTTAATTATCTCATTATAGATGATTATATTTATATTTGAACAATCTTCGGGAAGTTTTCCCACAAATGGCTTAAAATCCCAAGCAACGCGTCCCGACATGTCTGTTAATGATCCGTACTAAATTTAAAGCAATTTAACTTATTTACCCATCATGTAAATAGTTAAAGTTTATGGAAAAACATTTTCACATTCATTAAAAATACTAGGAAACTTCGAGTCACATTTTAAATCACGGGAATTGAGCATTTAGTAACCCAATAAGAGAGAAAACGCTCGGATCCTCCTAGAAGCCTTGGCCGGTTCGAGCCCTACAAGGGGGGCAATAAGGCACTTTTTTAGCTAGTTGGTTCCATGGTGGTACTAATATTTTGTCTTATATCTTTTCAAATGCACACATCCCTTCATTATTTCACACACACTTTAGTTTTGTTTTTCTCTCCTCTCTCTTGCTCGTCTAATTTCGAACACACACACAAACCCATAATTTTTCCAACTTTGATCAAAAACATAAGAGTTTGAGTGCTTCCGGATTGATTCTAATTGGCGTGGGTTCATTAAAACAACGTTTGGGTTGTCAATTTAGTGTTTAATCTCATTTTCAAAACCCTTTTTTTGGTGTCTGGAAGCCGTTGCATACCATAATTTGATCATATCCTCAGCTACTTATCGCTTTGTTTAAAGGTGAGTTCTTGTAGCCCTATTTTTTTAAACTCTTTTCCGTTGGGGGAAAATGATACTCAAAACCTTCTTTTAACTACTTTTAAATTCTGTGCAAAAACCTTTTAAATGCTTTTGGACAATGCTATGTGCCTATGATTGTTTGTATGAATGATATGTGAATACTTTATAAATGTTATGCGAATTCTATGAGATTTATTTATGCGAAGTTCCATTGGGAATTTCTGCATTGCACTACTTTGCCGACTATGTAGCTCCAGCTGGTAGGCGATAGGTTCGAAGGACTATAAGCGCGCGAGTTAATTTGATATGTTGATTTGGGTTGGGTTACCCTGGTATGATATGTTGATATGACTATATGTTGGTTTGTTGATGATTTAAATACTATTATGTGCATTCTGCTTTCATATTGCATAACTGTCCACTCTTATATTCTGGCACAACAACTGTGTTTTTCCAAAAACCTACGAGCTCACCAATGTAATGTTGACCTTTTTGAGTATCATTTTCAGGTAATGTGAATGATCCATGAAGTCATGTTTAGAGACTTTTAGCAGACCTAAGAGCATCCATTTGGATCTTATCATTTGGAGTTGCATTGAGACTATGTTTCAGTTTGTCTATTTGTTTTCTGTTAGACTTGTATCCCTCCAGATGTGAGGTGTTGTTTGTAATAAATTCAGACTATGTGATGTGGTTCAACCTATTTTGACACAAGTCCCATACTTGTTGTCAGAGGATGTTGTAGCACTTGTTTAATGCATGATAGTTTTCTTTATATTGACAAAATAGCACCTAGGATCCTCCTAGGACACTCCAACTGGTTGAACCCCACAAGGGAACCACAAGGCCATTTTCTAGCTAGCATGTTGAGTACTATTTTTAACTTATCTCTTCTTTCATTTTTCAAAAACACATAGTTATCATAAACACAAAATCAAAAGTTCTCATTTCCTCTCTTCCTCTCCCTTGCGTCCGACCACACACACACCCCAAAATATTTCATTTTTCCACTTTTGTTCAAGAACACGAAGGTTTAAACATATCCGGGTTGATTCCATTGGTCGTGGGTACATAAAAACAACATAAGGGTTGTTTGTCTAAGCTTTAATCCTCTTCAAAACTCTCTTTTGTAAATCATTTTCTTTCAATAATTTTTGTACTTTTGAATGTCTAATGATGCATAAATGATAGTTGTACAATGCGTTTTCTAAAAATCAAAAGCTAAAAATCTATAAAACTATATTAAGGGTGCGTTTGGTTCGAAAAGGAAGAAAAGGGAGAACATGAAAAGTAACACTTTAATATTTTGGTTGTGATGGTGATATAACATATTATTACAATATAGTCTATTGCTTATTTAGCTTATAAATAAGCTTTTGAAAAGCTTATTATAGCCTTTCGTGGGCTTATTTGGTCTCAAAAATAATAAGGAACAAAAGAAAGGTGGTTTTGGATATTTACTACTTTTGTCCTATTTTTATAGCTTATTTTTGTAGCCTATTTTAAGAACTAAAAGTACTTTGTGGCTTAATAGCTTATTTTTAAGCTATACTATTTGGTTTTGGTCTTATTTGGTGTTTGGCCCAACAAGGAGCAAATAAGCCGCGACTTATTTGCTACCTTTTTTAGGCCTTGGCTTATTTTTGTGGCTTTTTGTTTAGCTTATTTTTACACCAAAAGTGCTTATTCGCTTATCTTATTATTGATTTTATTTTGGACTTTGTATATTTACGGAAGTGTTTGTTTGGGCTTATACATACCACGACCCACTAAGGCCCAATAGGCTGCGACTTATTTTTGGGATCCTTCATTTGGCTTAATTTTCGACTCATTGATAGTGCTTATCTTAGTCGAAAAATATTGGTTTAAGAGGTTAAAATAGTTAGTTGTGGTCATTGGGTCGGATAGCCCAAAACGAGTCCATTAAGATCGCAGCTTATGACTTATTTGGTTACACGACCTATTTCGTTGACTTACCAACTTGCTTATTTGACTTTAGTAATTTTTGGCTTATTTTGGGGCTTTTCGTTCGACTTATTTTCTACTTATTCATAGTGCTTATTTAAAATTGATATTTTGGCTTATTAATATTATCGTACCTTTCGTTATTTGGATATTGGGCTAATTATGGACTAAGAACTAAAGTGTATGGCTTTGGACTAATATTGGGCCTTAAGGCCCAATAAGCGAAAAACTAATTATCTTGAACGTCTAAAACGGATTTTTAAAACGATTTATACTTGTATATATATTAAGATAGTTAAAATAGTCGTTTGGAAGAATGTGTTTTGATAAAACGTTACGAAAATGTAGATTTTGATATTTTGTCAGAAATCAATTTAGTTGGGGGAAAGTGTTTGAAAAATAAGGTTTAAGACTTTGGAAAACGTTTTATAAACGAATAGGTCATGCCGAAATTTCATAAAAATATTAAACTTAGATTTATTTTACTAAAACTTACTTTCTTAAAAATCCGACAAAAATACGAAATAATAAAATAATATTATTTTAATAGACTAAAAGACAAAAAATATATTTTATAATTTTATAAATTATAAAACTTCTATTAATTGTTTAGTATATTTAAACGTGTTATTTTGTATAGTTAATACAACTAATTGAGATAACTTAGAATTTACTGAGTAAATTGCCGGAATATATATTCTAATTACTTATTTCTTATTTACTTTACTTACCTAATTCTTCTAAATGGTATAAGTATATAATACCTAATGGATATACTTCGACGTACTTTCTACGAGTCTAAATCGCCAACTACCACACAACCAATAACACTAAAAACAGTAATACAAAACGTTTTCAAAACTCTTATGCATCAACTTTAAATACCCATTTCAAACATATTTCTGAGTCAGACAAATTGCTAGGTCGTGTCTGGAAGCCATTGTATGCTGTTGTTTGACTATCTTATTCTCAGCTGCTATTCATCCTTGTTGAAGGTGAGTTCTCGTTGCCCATTTTCAAACTATTTTTCTTAGGGGAAAATGATACTCAAATCTATTTCAAAATATTTTCGTCTGTGCTAAAACTAATTATATGCTTTTGGACAATGCTATATGCCTATAACTGCGTATATGAATGTTGCTGTATATGTTCATGCATGCTATGCGGTACATAACTAATAAATAAAAACTATTTTTCCGACCTATGTAGCTCCAGCTGGTAGGCGATATGTGCGAAGTACTATAAGCGCTTGGACCATTGTTGAATGGTCGGTATGATTTGATTGCTATGATATTCTATGATTTATATGATGTCTATTGGATTGCTATATACACTGCTTGCACTATTCTTTTATATTGCACTATTGTCCTACTCAAATTCTGGCACAACAACTGAGTTTATACTCTAAACCTACGAGCTCACCAACCTTGTGTTGACCTTTTCGAGTATCATTTTCAGGTGAAGCGAATGCTAAATGATACCAAGTTAGCAGGCCTATTAGCAGACTTAAGCTCATCCCTTGGGGGATTCTATCTATGCAGACTGCATTCTATGAGTTTATTTATTGTTTATGTTCTGGATCTTTTAGTCTTGTATCGCTCTGACTTTGAGGAGTTGATTTGTAATAATTCAAACTATGTGATGTGTTTTGACTTGTCCTGGCACAAGTATCCTACTAGTTGTCGGAGGACGTCATAACACTTTGTTGAAATGCATTTAGTGTTCTCTATTTTGACACCATGTGTTATGACAATCAATCCCTCCATCACGCCTCGTGTTTCCGCCTTAGAAGGGGTGTGACAGATTGGTATCAGAGCCAATGGTTATAGAGAACTAGGTGGTTTGGCCTAGACTATAACCTAAGAACCTTCATATAGCTTGCATGATAGGAACTACGTGTGCGGTTTTCGCTTATACTTGCTTTTGGGCGTAATTATCGTCTATCGTCTATCACCTTAGATAAGTCAATCACTGGGTTGTGTGAGCCATATACTGAGTATAACTGGGAAAGGATACATATATAAATACGGTGGCCAACGTAAATATATATGCATCACGACCCACACGCACTTGGTGATCCTTCTCACTCAAATCGATGTTGACACCATAGGCCGCAATTCGAACAATAGTATATTAGGACCGTCTATATACGAAATTCCCCTCTTACCTAATGTCACCTATATTCTCCCTCGTGTAGGAATTAATTTTCCCTATATATGCCTCCAACGGATGACAACAGGCAATGCTGATTTATTGTGGTGCCGATTATAGCTTTGTTTCCACTACCTTTGTGCCTCTGTTAGACATAGAGCCAGTAGTTTAGGTTTCAGTTATGAAATTGAAATAGCTAAAGGACAACTAGTAGAGATCAATAAGTTTATATAGGGTTGTAAACTTGAAATAGAAGGACATACCTTTGACATACACCTAATACTGTTTGGACATGGAAGCTTTGATGTAATCATAGGAATGGACTGGTTGTCTAGACATAGAGCCGAAATCATTTGCCATGAGAGTGTAGTTTGAATTCCACTACCACATGGTGAGATGCTTAGGGTATTTGGAGAACGGCCAGAAAAGAAGGTGAAACGTCTTATGAGTACTGAAAGTAAAGAAAGACAAAACTAAATGACATCGCCATCGTTCAAAACTTCTCCGAGGTATTCCCTAACGACCTATCAGGACTACCTCCTTCCCAAGAAGTTAAGTTTTGTATCGACCTAATCCCTGGAGCAATGCCGGTCGCGAATCCCTCCCTATCGCTTGGCACCTACTGAAATGGAGGAGTTGTCGAACCAACTCATGGAACTCTAGACAAGGGTTTTTATTCGGACAGTTCATACGCCAAGGGTAGCACCGGTATTGTTCTCCAAGAATAAGATGTTTCATTTAGTATTGTTAAAACTATAATAATTGAACAAACTGACCATCAAGAACCGTTATCCCCTCCCTAGAATCAACGACCTATTCGACCAACTATAAGGATCGCAATACTTCTCTAAGATAGACCTTCGGTTCGGATACCATCAGCTGAGAGTGCATGAAGACGACATTCTAAAGACCACATTTAGAACTCGATATGGACATTTCGAGTTCACAGTAATGCCTTAGGTCTGACAAATACACACATTTTCACAAACCCCGACTAAGGCAGAAATATAAGGTGTGACAGAGGAATTGATCGTCATAACACAAGCTTCAATATAGAAGAATACTAAAATGCCATCGAAACAAAGTGCTACGACATCCGTACACAACAAGTATGGAACTTGAGCCAATACAAGTCGAGAAACAACATCACATATGATTAAAATTATAGACAAATCAACTCCTTAACCATCGAAGAGATACATTGTCTAAAGATCCAAACATAACATAGATAATCTCCAAAAATGCAGTCTCCAAAGGATGAATCCTCATCGGATGATCTTAAGTTTGCTAATAGGTCTGCTAACTTGACAATCACTGAGTATTCATCTTCATCTGTGTAATGATACTAAAAATGGCATACAAAAAATGGTGAGCTCATAGGTTTAGAAGTAAAACTAGTTGTTGTGATAGATTTTAAGAGTGGATAATTGTGCACGATATTAATTTCAAGAATGCAAGCAATAGCAATTAGATCTCCAACTAACACATATCACACCAAATCATCTCAAACCAAATCAACCAATCAATATTTTTCTAAGCGCTTATAGTCCTCTGAACCTATCCTCTACCAGCTGGAGCAACACAGTCGTCTGTGTGAAATGTCGACAAGTTGACTCAAAGAGAAATGCTTTAAGATTGTAGGTTTTATGGGGTTAGATGCATAAAGAGTCTAAAATGTGGTGAGTTTACATTGTTTTTAGTATTTATCAGGTTGTGTGATGGTCGACAAGTTTGACTCAAAGAGAATACACTAAAGTATATATGTTAGATTTTATGTACTCGTATTGATTAAAGAAATAGGCAAGTGAAATAAATAAGGAGTAGAAACAAATAACCGATAATCCACAATTTAAATATGTTTCGACGATTTACCCGGTAAATCCTAAGTTATCTAGACTAAGTGTTCATAGAATGAGTATTAACACGTTTTCAATAAATAATATGAATGGTAAGAATTTTATATTTTATAAGGTTACAAAATATATTTTTTTGTCTTTTTGTCGATTTATTAAAATAATAATATTTTATTATTTTATCTTTTTGTCGGATTTTGAAAAAGTAAGTTTTTGTGAAATATTTCTAAGTATAGCATTTTTATAAAATTTTGGCATGACCCGTTTGTTTATAAAACGTTTTCCAAGGTTTTAAATCTTATTTTCAAACACTTTTCTTATATCAACAATTTTTGACAAAATGCCAAAATCAATGTTTATGTGATGTTTTACCAAAACATGCCTTCCAAACGACTATTTTAACCATTTTAATATATACAAGTATAAGACGCTTCAAATTCCGTTTTAAACGCTTAAGTTAACTAGTTTTCACCTATAGGGTCTTAAGGCCCAATATTAGTCCAAAATCCATTGTTTTTAGTTGTTAGTCCATATTTAGCCTAATATTGAGTTTACTAGTTAGTACAAGTAAACGAAAGGTTCGTTATCATTAATAAGCCAAATATCGATCAAAATAAGTATTAAAAAATAAGCCGAACAAAAAGACTCAAATATAAGCCAAAGCTTAATGGGCCTTGGTTTGGACCGTGGTATGTATAAGTCCAAGAAAACACTTCCGTAAATTTATACAAGCCCAAAATAACAACAAGTTATAAAATACGCGAATAAGCGTTTCTAGTATTCAAATAAGCCAATCGAAAAGCCACGAAAATAAGCCGGACCACAAAAAGGTATAAATAAGCCCACATCTTATTCACCATTTTTGGGTCGTGGCCTAATAAGCCCAAAACTAAATATCTATAGCTTATAAATAAGCTATTAAGCTACGTAGTACCTTTGTTTTTGAAATAAGCTACCAAAATAAGCTAATATGACAAAAGTAGTAAATAACCAAAACCACGTTTCTTTTGAGCCTTAATATTTTCGAGACATATAAGCCCACGAAAAAGCTACAATAAGCTATCTGAGAGCTTATTTGTAAGCCAAATAAGCAATAAGCTATTAAATATAAAAATGTTATTCAACCATCACAACCAAAATATTAAAGTGGCTCTTTCCTTGTTTTCCTTTCCTTGACTTTGAACCCCAAACGCACCCTTAAAGTTTTATTTTGAAATTTTTAGCTTTTGATTTTAGAAAACCCAGTGTACAACTAACATTTATGCATCATTAGACATTCAAAAGTACAAAGATTATTGAAATATAATGACTTACAAAAGAGGGTTTTGAAGAGGATTAGAGAATAAATAAACAACCCAAATGTTGTTTTTATATACCTAAACACCAATAGAATCAACCCGGATGAACTTAGACCTTCATGTTCTTGATCAAATAAAAAAATGAAATGTTTATGTGTGTGTTTGTGATCGGACGTGAGCAAGAAGAGAGAAAGAGAGAAAAGATTTTTCTAGTGTATGTTATTTGGTGTAATGTGTGTGTTTTGAAATGAAATAGGACAAGATAAGAGATGCATGCATGAGACCAAGCCCCTAAAAAGGTGCCTTGTGGTGGCCGACCTTTCTTGGCATCCTAGGGAGGTTTTTAGTTGATTTGTCTCTTGTCGGGTTATCTATCGTTCTTTGTTCGTGATTTAAAGTGTGACCGAAATTTCTTGTATTTTTAATGAATGTAAAAATATGTTTAGTCAGTCTTAGAATATTAAAGAAATCAACTTTATAGTCTTAAACTGTTTTAGATTTAATATGGACAATAAACGGACGCGTCGGAAGGCGTTGCTTGACGTTTTAAGCCGGTTGCGGGACAAACCTACAGGAAATTGATCAAATATAGATATAATCATTTAAAAGAAACAATTCTAGGAATAATAGATCTATTAAATGATTAAAATAAGAATTGACTGTCATTATTACAGTCACTGATTCTAACGGAAATAGTAAAAGTCAATAAAACTGAGAATTTGACAGAGCATTAATGGTCTAGAAATTTGAAAAGGTTACAGTCTATCATCCTTAAAAGGAATTTTGCCCCGAAATTCAATTACTACTAGAGTTAAAGAGGTGTGGGTATTTGAATTTCATTTGATCCTCACGTTCCCATGTGTATTCAGGCCTTCGTTTCGAATTCCATCGAACCTTAACGATAAGGATCCTACTCCGCTTCAACTTCTTGATTTCACGCTCTAGGATTTCTAAAGGCTCTTCCACAATGTTTAACTTAGCATCAACTTGGATTCCCTCTAAAGGTATCTATAAAGTTGGGTCAGCCAAACATTTCTTGAGGTTCGACACATGAAATGTGTCATGAACACTGTTTAGCTCTTGAGGTACTCTTAGTCGAGAGGATTACTGGGACAAATATTCTTGTGATCTCAAATGGTCCAATGAACCTAGGTGCTAATTTGCCTTTCTTCCCAAAGCGTACCACACCTTTTCAAGGTGGACACATTTGAGATGATATGTTCAACATACCTGAATTCTAAAAGGTTTCCTCTTCTTGTCTGCATAGTTTTTATAACGTTCACGTGCAGCCTTAAGACTATCTTTGATATGTGAGATCTTCTCAGTGGTTTCTTGCACAATCTCAGGTCCTATCAGTAGTCCTTCTCCAACTTTTGCCCATAGGATTGGTGAACGATACTTTCTCCCATATAGTGCTTTGAACAGTGCACACCTAATACAAGAATGATAGCTATTATTGTATGAGAATTTAACCAATGGAAGATGAACATCCCAACTTCCCCCTAAGTCAAGGACGCATGCTTTGAGCATGTCCTTCATGGTCTGAATAGTACGCTCGCTCTGTGGATGGTAAGCCGTACTCATGTCTAACTGTGTTCCTAATGCCTCTTGCATTGACTGCCAAAATCATGACGTAAAGCGACCATTGCGATCGGATATTATCGAGATTGGCACACCGTGCCTTGCTACGATTTCATTGAGAGCTAGTTTATCCATCTTAAAGTCATCACGCATAGATAGGAAATGAGCAGACTTAGTCAATCGGTCCATAATAACCCAGATTGAATCATGCCTACTACTGGTTCTTGGTAATTTCATGACAAAGTCCATGGCTATTCTCTCCCATTTCCACTCGGGGATCTCAGGTTGGTGCAGCAAGCCGGATGGCCTCTAATGTTCAACCTTAACCTTTGAACAAGTTAAACACTTGCTAACATATAAGGCTATATCCTTTTTCATCACTAGCCACCAATACATGTCTCTAATGTCATAGTACATCTTATCTGCTCCTGGGTGTACTGAGTACTTTGACTTATAAGCTTTATCCATTATCAGGGTTCTCACATCACCCATTAAAGGAACCCATATTTGATCCAGATAATACAGTGCTCTATCACTCTTACATTTCATTTACTCGTCTAGGCCTCGCAGCATTTCTGCTGGTGCATTGACAGCCTCAGATGCTTCATTCTGAGCCGCTAGTATTTTATCCTTGACACTCGACTGAATGATCATGTTCATAGCTCAAAATCTCTTAGGCTTGATTATCTCCTTTCTACTTAGTGCATCGGCTACTACATTTTCCTTACCAGGATGGTAGCGAATTTCACAGTCGTAGTCGCTGAAAAGCTCTATCCAGTGACATCGACGCATATTTAGTTCTTTTTTATTGAAGATATGCTGAAGACTTTTGTGGTTGGTATATATGATGCTCTTCGTCCCGTACAAGTAGTGTCTCCAGATCTTAAGAGAAAATACAACTGCACCCAATTCCAAATCATGGGTGGTGTAATTCTTTTTGTGGATCTTTAACTGCCGAGAGGCATAGGCGATCACCTTACCCCTTTGCATCAACACACACCCTAAGCCTTGGCATGATGCATCATAGTATACCATGAAGTCTTCTGTCCTATCAAGGAGAGCTAGAACATGTGCATTACATAACTTATCCTTCAAGGTCTAAAATGCCCTATCCTGTTCGTCACCCCAATCATACGTCTTGCTCTTCTAAGTCAAGATGGTGAGTGATTTGGCAATCTTAGAGAAATTCTTGATGAATAGTCGGTAATATCCTGCTAAACCTAAGAATGAACGAACTTCTGATGGGGTTCTAGGGCTTCCCAATTCTTAACAGCTTCGATCTTACTAAGGTCTACATGGATGCCATCATCATTAATCACATGCCCAAGGAACTATACCTCTTGCAACTAGAATTCACACTTAGAGAAATTTGCGTATAGTTTCTCCTTCTTGAGCATAAATGAGATTAACCTTAGATGTGTTTCATGTTCTTCCTTTGTCTTAGAGTAGATCAAAATGTCATCTATGAATACTATCATAAACTTATCCAAGTAGGGTCTACACACTTGGTTCAACAAGTCCATGAATACCGCTGGTGCATTCGTTAAACCAAAGGGCATTACTGTGAACTCTAAATGTCCATATCGATTTTTAAATGCAGTTTTTGGAATGTCATCCTTATACACTCTCAGCTGATGGTATCTGGACAGATGGTATCTGGACCGAAGGTCTATCTTAGAGAAATATTGTGATCCTTATAGTTGGTTGAATAGGTTGTTTATTCTTAGGAGTGGATAATGGTTCTTGATGGTCAACTTATTCAACTCTCTATAGTCGATACATATCCTAAATGAATCTTCTTGTCAAATAATACCGATGCTCCCCATGGCGATGAACTTGGTCGTATGAAACCTTTGTCCTAGAGTTCTTTGAGTTGACTCGACAACTCCTTCATTTTAGAAGGCGCTAAATGATAGGGAGACTTTGCAACCGGCATTGCTCCAAGGATTAAGTCGATACGAAATTCAATTTCTCAGGGATGAGGTAATCCTGATAGGTCGTCAGGAAATACCTCGGAGAAGTTTCTAACTACGATAATACCTTTCAGTTTCTGCCCTTCTGCTTTCGCACTCATGAGGTGCTTCGCCTTCTCTTCTGGTCGCTCTCTTAAGACTCTAATCATTTCTCTGCGTGGTAGTGGAATTCTAACTACTTTCTCATGGCAAACAATCTCGGCCTTGTGCCTGGACAACCAGTCCATCCCTACGATTACATCAAAACATCCATGCCCAAACGGTATCAAGTCGATGTCAAAAGTATGACCTTCTATCTCTAGTTTGCAACCACGTATAACCTTATTGATCTCGACTAGTTGTTTGTTAGCTATCTCAATCTCATA
The DNA here is from genome assembly GCA_026074375.1 of Tanacetum coccineum. Taxonomy (NCBI): domain Eukaryota; kingdom Viridiplantae; phylum Streptophyta; class Magnoliopsida; order Asterales; family Asteraceae; genus Tanacetum; species Tanacetum coccineum. The sequence continues at coordinate 52,277 of BQNB010014391.1, forward strand.
GCTAAAACCTAAGTTACTGGGATCTATGTATAACAGAGGTATAAAAGTAGTGGAAATAAAGCTATAGTCGGCATCAAAATCAAATAGTGTTGTAGCATAGTGGTTGTTTAGAATGAACGTACCTGTCACAATGTTTAGGTCCTGGCGAGTTTCCTCTCCTCCCATCATGAATGCTCTTCCACGTACCGGGTTGCTATTGTTTCCACGACCTTGACCTCCCTCAATAGACATAGCTTGATTTGGACGATGTCCTCCTTGTCTGGGTGATCAGTTCAACCTACGGCATGCTGCTTTGTTGTGATCAGTACCACTACACTCAAAGCAAGGCCTACGAGCTGCTGTCGGGTTTCTAGCATTCAATGGGTTCACCATTCTAGGCCTCGCCCTGCAATCCTTGGCAAAATGCCCAAAGCAGTTGTAGTTCGGACACATACAACAAGGCGTCTTGAGGTTATGGTGGAAATTATAGTTTGTGCATTTGGGTGCCGAACCTGTGTACTCCTTCTTAACAGGGTTAGTGGTTGTGGCAAATGCCCTCCCAGTCCTAGATCTCTTGTTATTGTCCTTAACATTCCCATCCCTACTCGGCTCCCCGCCATTTCCTCTTTTCTTAGTATTCTTCCTCAAATATCCATTCCTAATTACCTCATCGGTTAGCACTCCAGCTTTTAGTATAGTACTCTAAATTGTAGTTGGCTTCATTGCTGCCACCATCCTACGGATCTGTAGAGCAAGGCCATAAATGTACCTTTTAATCCTTTTGTTCTCAAGGGTAACCAAATGAGGGACTAGCCTAGCAAGCTCATGGAATCGATCAGTGTATGTGCATGGCCAGCTCCAACCATCGTGTGACACCAGAACTCTGTTTCCAGTTTCTGCATTTCATTGTTTGGACAAAACTCCTCTCTCATTAATGCCTTAAAGTCTTCCCAGTCTGCAACTATGGGATTTCGACTCTAGTCTGGACCTGGGTGTTCCACCATGTCAGTGCCTTATCCATAAATGAACTGGCAGTGTACTTGACCTTTTAGTTATCTCCACACCCACTCATATCATGAACTGATTCCATTTTCTTAATCCAGCGAGTGTAAACTATCACACCCCCTTTCCATCATAGTCCTTTGGGTTACATACCAAAAACTCCTTGTATGAACAACCGCCTTCGACCTTTGTTCATGCTAACATTCCTAACTTCACCCTGGATGTTGCTGGCGTGGTTACCTACTTGAGCAATGATAGTAGGAAGCAGGTTTTGAAATTGTTGAGCGATTGAGCGTGTGAAGAAGTTAGGACTTGTCAACGCCCTCCATTCGCTTCCGTTACCTCTGTCTACCTCTGGACCAATCTTGATTCACAGTTGAGGTATCCACCAACTCTGCCCGTTGGTTCTCCAGTTCTTCCACCTCCTCTACCAGTCCGTCAATCGGTCATTCCACTTTGTGGTACAGCAATTGATCGGCCTGCCCTTCGTGTCGTCATCCTTAGGGGCATTATCAACACGAGGGAGGACATAGGAAACATTAGTTAGGAGGGAGATTTCGCATATAGATGGTCCTAATATACTATAGATCGATTACGGCCCTAAGGTGTCAACACCGATTTGAGTGAGCAGGATCACCAAATTAGTGGGTTGTGATGCATTGCTAATTACATGGTTCTTTATATTTAATATATGTAATCATTTCCCAGTTGTACTTTGCATCTGGCTCATCATGGGCCTCATAGTGATTGACTCTTTTCTATGCGTAGGGACTGAATAATTACGCGTATAAACGAATATAAGCGGAAACCGCACACGAAGGTCTTATTACGCAAGCTATATGAATGTTCTTAAGTTATAGTCTAGGACAAACCACCTAGTTCTCTATAACCTTGGCTCTGGTTACCAATCTGTCACACCCGACTAAGGCAGAAACACGAGGCGTGACGGAGAAATTGATCGTCATAACACAAGGTGTCAATATAGAGTATACTAAATGCATTGAAACAAAGTGCTACGGCGTCCTCCGACAACAAGTATGGAACTTGTGCCAAGACAAGTCGAGAAACACATCACATAGTCAGAAATTATTACAAATCAACTCGTCAACATCGGAGAGATAGATGTCTAAAGATCAAAAACATAACATAGATAAACTCCTAAAATGCAGTCTTCAAAGTATGAATCCTCATCGGATGATCTTAAGTCTGCTAATAAGCCTGCTAACTTAACAATCACTGAGTATTTGCTTCACCTGAAAATGATACTCGAAAAGGTCAACATAAAGTTGGTGAGCTTGTAGATTTAGAAGTAAACCCAGTGTTGGTGTGCTAGATTTTAAGAGTGGAAAATTATGCACAATAAATGCAAAATGCAAGCAATAGCAATTAGATCTCCAACATAACACATATCATACTAAATCATCTCAAACCAAATCAACCAATTAATAGTTTTCCAAGCGCTTATAGTCCTCCGAACCTATCGCCTACCAGCTGAAGCTACACAGACTGTATTAGTCTTATGCAAAAGTTCCAAATGAACTTGCATGAATAGATATAGTGGCATTCACAAACACAAATCATAGGCACATAGCATTGTCCAAAAACATAGTAATTGATTTGCACAGATGTAAAGATAGTTTGAAATAGACTTGAGTATCATTTTCCCTCAACGAAAAATAGTTTAAAAATAGGGCTACGAGAACTTACCTTAAACAAAGATGATAAGTAGCTGACAAAAGATGATCAAACAATAGAGTGCAACGGCGTCCAGATACGACCTAATCCATTAATGTTCGATTCAGAAATGTTTTAAATGTAGGTTTAGGGTTGATGCATAAGAGTCTTAAAATGTGTGAGTTGTACAATTGTTTTTAGTATTATCGGTTGTGTGATGGTCGACAAGTTTGACTCAAAGAGAATATACTAAAGTATATATGTTAGATATTATGTACTCGTATTGATTAAAGAAATATGCAAGTGAAATAAATAAGGAGTAGAAATAAATAACCGATAATCCATAATTGGAATATGTTTCGACGATTTACCCGGTAAATCCCAAGTTATCTAGACTAAGTGTTCATAGAATGAGTATTAACACGTTTTCAATACATAATATGAATGGTAAGAATTTTATATTTTATAAAGTTACAAAATATATTTTTCGTCTTTTTGTCGATTTATTAATATAATAATATTTTATTATTTTGTCTTTTTGTCAGATTTTGAAAAAGTAAGTTTTTGTGAAATATTTCTAAGTATAGTATTTTTATAAAATTTTGGCATGACCCGTTTGTTTATAAAACGTTTTCCAAGGTTTTAAACCTTATTTTCAAACACTTTCCTTATATCAACAATTTTCGACAAAATGCGAAAATCAACGTTTACGTGATGTTTTACCAAAACATGCCTTCCAAACGACTATTTTAACCATTTTAATATATACAAGTATAAGACGCTTCAAATTCCGTTTTAAACGCTTAAGTTAACTAGTTTTCACCTATTGGGCCTTAAGGCCCAATATTAGTCCAAAATCTATTGTTTTTAGTTGTTAGTCCATATTTAGCCCAATATTGAGTTTACTAGTTAGTCCAAGTAAACGAAAAGGCTCGTTATCATTAATAAGCCAAATATCGATCAAAATAAGTATTAGAAAATAAGCCGAACGAAAAGCCCCAAACATAAGCCGAAGCTTAATGGGCCTTGGTTTGGACCGCGACATGTATAAGCCCAAGCAAACACTTCTGTAAATTTATACAAGCCCAAAATAAACAAGTTATAAAATACGCGAATAAGCGTTTCTAGTATTCAAATAAGCCAATCAAAAAGCCACGAAAATAAGCCGGACCACAAAAAGGTGTAAATAAGCCCACAGCTTATTCACCCTTTTTGGGTCGTAGCCTAATAAGCCCAAAACTAAATATCTATAGCTTATAAATAAGCTATAAAGCTACGTAGTACCTTTGTTCTTGAAACAAGCTACCAAAATAAGCTAATATGACAAAAATAGTAAATAACCAAAACCACGTTTCTTTTGACCCTTAATATTTTCGAGACATATACGCCCACGAAAAAACTACAATAAGCTATCCGAGAGCTTATTTTTAAGCCAAATAAGCAATAAGGTATTAAATATAAAAATGTTATTCAACCATTACAACCAAAATATTAAAGTAGCTCTTTCCTTGTTTTCCTTTCCTTGACTTTGAACCCCAAATGCACCCTTAAAGTTTTGTTTTGAAATTTTTAGCTTTTGATTTTAAAAAATTGAGTGTACAACTAACATTTATGCATCATTAGACATTCAAAAGTACAAAGATTATTGAAATATAATGACTTACAAAAGAGGGTTTTGAAGAGGATTAGAGAATAAATAAACAACCCAAATGTTGTTTTTATATACCTAAACACCAATAGAATCAACCCGGATGAACTTAGACCTTCATGTTCTTGATCAAAGAAAAAAATGAAATGTTTATGTGTGTGTTTGTGACTGGACGTGAGCAAGAAGAGAGAAAGAGAGAAAATATTTTTCTAGTGTGTGTTATTTGGTGTAATGTGTGTGTTTTGAAATGAAATAGGACAAGATAAGAGATGCATGCATGAGACCAAGCCCCTAAAAAGGTGCCTTGTGGTCTCCTTGTGGTGTCTGGACATTCTTGGCATCACAGGGAGGTTTTTAGTTGTTTTGTCTCTTGTCGGGTTATCTATCGTTCTTTGTTCGTGATTTAAAGCGTCAACCAAAAATTCTTGTATCTTTAACGAATGTAAAAGTATGTTTAGTCAGTCTTAGAATATTAAAGAAATCAACTTTATAGTCTTAGACTGTTTTAGATTTAATATGGACAATAAACGGATGTGCCAGAACGCGTTGCTTGACATTTTAAGCCGTTTGCGAAACAAACCTCCAGGAAATTGATCAAATATAGATATAATCATTTAAAAGAAATAATTCTAGGAATAATAGATCTATTAAATGATTAAAATAAGAATTGACTGTCGTTATAACGGTCACTGATTCCGACGGAAACAGTAAAAGTCAATAAAACTGAGAATTTTGACACAGCATTAACGGTCTAGAAATTTGCAAAGGTTACAATCTATCCTCCTTAAAAGGTATTTTGCCTCAAAATTCAACTAGCACTAGAGCTAAAGAGATGTGGGTATTTGAGTTTCATCTGATCCTCACGTTCCCAAGTGAATTCAAGCCCTCATTTCAAACTCCACCAAACCTTAACTATAGGAATTCTATTCCATTTTAACTTCTTGATTTCACGCTCTAGGATTTCTACAGGCTCTTCTATTTCAAAGTTCAACTTAACATAAACTAAAATTTCCTCTAAAGGTATCTGTAGTGTTGGGTCAACCAAACATTTCTTAAGGTTTGACACGTGAAACGTGTCATGAACACCGTTTAGCTCTTGAGGTAGTCTTAGTTGATAGGCCATTGTACCGATCCTCTTAGTGATCTCAAATGGTCCAACCAACCTAGGTGCTAATTTGCCTTTCTTCCCAAAGCGTACCATACCTTTCCAAGGCGACACTTTGAGCAGGACATGATTACCTACACTGAATTCTAAAAGGTTTCTTCCTCTTACCATCTATAGACTGATGGTCAAAGCGAGCGTACAATTCAGACTATGGAAGACATGCTCATAGCATGCGTCAACGACTTTGGAGGAAGTTGGGACGTTCATCTTTCATTGGTTGAATTCTCCTACAACAACAGTTATCATTCTAGCGTGAGATGTGCACCGTTCGAAGCACTCTACGGGAGGAAATGTCGTTTACCCATTCTATGGGCCATGAAAGAGGAGAAGGTCTTTTAATTGGACCTGAGATCGTGTAAGAAACTACTGAGAAGATCTCCCAGATCAAGGGTCGACTTAAGGCTGCACGCGATCGTTTGAAGAGCTATGCCGATAAACATAGGAAACCCTTGGAATTCAATGAAGGTGATCATTTTCTGCTTAAAGTTTCGCCTTGGAAAGGTGTGGTACGCTTTGGGAAGAAAGGCAAGTTAGCACCTAGGTTCGTTGGACCATTTGAGATCACTGAAAGGATCGGTCCAGTGACATATCAATTAAGACTACCTTAAGAACCGAACAATGTTAACGACACATTTCACGTGTCGAACCTCAAGAAATGTTTGGCTGACCCAACCCTACATGTGCCTTTAGATGAAATCCAAGTTGATGCTAAGTTAAACTTTATGGAAGAGCCTACAGAGATCTTAGAGCATGAAGTCAAGAAGCTGAAGCGGAGTAGAATTCATATCGTCAAGGTCCGATGGAATTCGAAACGAGGTCTTGAATATACTTGGGAACGTGAGGATCAAATGAAACTCAAATACCCACATCTCTTTAGCTCTAGCACTAGATGAATTTTGGAGCGAAATTCTTTTTAAGGGGGGTAGACTGTAACCTTTGTGGATTTTCCAGTCATATTATATTCTAAGTAGACCATTGTTTTATTAACTTTTACTGTTTTAGCCAGAATAGTTACCGTGTTAACGGTAGTTAGTTTATAATCTATTTAATCAGTAGTTCATTTATTTTTTGAATTATCTCTTTTTGGATGATTATGTCTATATTTGATCAATTACCGGGAACTGTCCCGCAAACAGCTTAAAACAGCAAATAACGCGTTTTGGCACGATAATTTTTACAGTCTACACTAAAGTCAAACATTTAAACTATGACACTTATTCTTTTGACTTTTAGTACTACTAAACTTAATAATTAACAATTTCTAAGAAACTTGAATTTTTAGATTTCGTTAATTACGGACTAGGAACGTTATAGATCCCGACCAAAGACAAAATAGCACCTAGGATCCTCCTAGGATACTCCAACCGGTCGAACTCCACAAGGGAACCACAAGGCCCTTTTCTAGCTAGCATGTTGAGTACTATTTTTAACATATCCCTTCTTTCATTTTTCAAAAACACATAGTTATCATAAACACAAAATTAAAAGCTCTCATTTCCTCTCTTCCTCTCCCTTGCGTCCGACTACACACACATCAAAACATTTCATTTTTCTACTTTTGTTCAAGAACATGAAGATTTAAACATATCCGGGTTGATTCCATTGGTCGTGGGTACATAAAAACAACATAAGGGTTGTTTGTCTAAGCTTTAGTCCTCTTCAAAACCCACTTTTGTAAGTCATTTTCTTTCAATAATTTTTGTACTTTTGAATGTCTAATGATGCATAAATGATTGTTGTACAATGCGTTTTCTAAAAATTAAAAGCTAAAAATCTATAAAACTATATTAAGGGTGCGTTTGGTTCGAAAAGGAAGAAAAGGGAGAACATGGAAAGTAACCTTTCGTTATTTGGATATTGGGCTAATTATGGACTAAGAACTAAAGTGTATGGTTTTGGACTAATATTGGGCCTTAAGGCCCAATAAGCGAAAAACTAATTATCTTGAACGTTTAAAACTGATTTTTGAAACGATTTATACTTGTATATATATTAAGATAGTTAAAATAGTCGTTTGGAAGAATGTGTTTTGATAAAACGTTACGAAAACGTAGATTTTGGTATTTTGTCGGAAATCGATTTAGTTGGGGGAAAGTGTTTGAAAAATAAGGTTTAAGACTTTGAAAAACGTTTTATAAACGAATGGGTCATGCCAAAATTTCATAAAAATTTTATACTTAGAAATATTTTACTAAAACTTACTTTCTTAAAAATCTGACAAAAGACGAAATAATAAAATATTATTATTTTAATTGACTAAAAGACAAAAAATATATTTTATAATTTTATAAATTATAAAACTTCTATTAATTGTTTAGTGTATTTAAAACGTGTCATTTCGTATAATTAATACAACTAATTGAGATAACTTGGAATTTACTGAGTAAATTGCCGGAATATATATTCTAATTACTTATTTTCTATTTACTTATTTCTTATTTACTTTACTTACCTAATTCTTCTAAATGGTATAAGTATATAATACCTAATGGATATACTTCGACGTACTTTCTACGAGTCTAAATCGCCAACTACTACACAACCAATAACACTAAAAACAGTAATACAAAACGTTTTCAAAACTCTTATGCATCAACTTTAAATACCCATTTCAAACATATTTCTGAGTCGGATAAATTGCTAGGTCGTGTCTGGAAGCCGTTGTACGCTGTTGTTTGACTATCTTATTCTCAGCTGCTATTCATCCTTGTTGAAGGTGAGTTCTCGTAGCCCATTTTCAAACTATTTTTCTTGGGGGAAAATGATACTCAAATCTATTTCAAACTGTTTTCTTCTGTGCTAAAACTAATTATATGCTTTTGGACAATGCTATGTGCCTATAACTGCGTATGTGAATGCTGTTGTATATGTTCATGCATGCTATGGGGTACATAACTAAGAACTAAGAACTATTTTGCCGACCTATGTAGCTCCAGCTGGTAGGCAATAGGTGCGGAGGACTATAAGCGCTTAGACCATTGTTGAATGGTCGGTATGATTTGATTGCTATGATATTCTATGATTTCTATGATGTCTATTGGATTGCTATGTACACTGCTTGCACTCCGCTTTTATATTGCACTATTGTCTTACTCAAATTCTGGCACAACAACTGGGTTTATACTCTAAACCTACGAGCTCACCAACATTGTGTTGACCTTTTCGAGTATGATTTCCAGGTGAAGCGAATGCTTAGTGATACCAAGTTAGCAGGCCTATTAGCAGACTTAACCTCATCCCTTATGGGAGTCTATCTATGAAGACTATATTCTCGAAGTTTTATTTATTGTTTATGTTCTGGATCTTTTAGTCTTGTATCGCTCTGACTTTAAGAAGTTAATTTGTAATAATTCAAACTATGTGATGTGTTTTGACTTGTCTTGGCACAAGTACCCTACTAGTTGTCAGAGGACGTCATAACACATTGTTGAAATGCATTTAGTGTTCTCTATTTTGACACCATGTGTTATGACAATCAATCCATCCATCACGCCTCGTGTTTCCGCCTTAGACGGGGTGTAACAAAAAATACAAAACTCTCCTAACATGTAATCTTCTTCATTTTTAATATGAAAATATGAAAATATTTTTAATGCTTAAGGCGACACAAAATATGAAAATCTTTGTATATTTATATCATATTTTATATATATCGAGTTTACAAAAAGCGTTGTACATAATGAATAATGTTAAGAAAGTCTCCTAACATGTAATCTTCTTCATTTTTTTTACCAGAGTTCAATCCAAAAACCCACCACGCCTCACGCCTTAGCGCGCCTTGTCACATGTCATCCTACGCCACGCCTAAAGCCGACACCTTGGTCTATTTCGTAACGTAGAAGCCACGCCTAGCACTTTGACGACGCCTTAACGCTGTTATGGCGCGCCTTTTAGAACCCTGGTAATAACATAAAAAATGTTAATTGCACACACACACACACACACACACAAACACACACACACACACACACACATAATATATCTATATATTAAATATATATAGTATATTATATATATATAATATATATATAGATAATGTGATATATATATATCTATATATATATATATTATGGTGGGGATCCGAGTGAGAAGTAAATTAAAATAAGAGTGGTGAGAGTGACAAAAAACCACACATTTAAGATGCAACGACTTGCATTAGATATATTTTTATTCATTTAGATGACCCTTTTGAGTTTTGAAAGTTAATTCGATGTGTAGATTGTGCAAGTTGATTTTCATGTTTTGGCACTGTAGAGAACAAAAAAACAGGAAATATCTTAAAATGAGATCTTAATATACGTAATATGTATCTAATTAAAAGCTATAAAACACATTATGATGCATTATAATGCATATAAGATTATCGAGATGCATCTAACTTAAGTCGGTGTATCTCGGATATGCGGTTCTAGTTACTTCTTATCCTTCTTATTTTAAAAAAACTTCTCATTTGATCCTAACTATATATATATATATATATATATATATATATATATATATATATATATATATATACTAGTTGCAAAACCCGCCCGATGGGCGGGTATGACTTGTGAGTATCCTTGGCTAAATTTTACGGAACGTTTAATGAAATACGAACAATGTTAAATTATAATAGAGTGAATAACGAATACAAAATACATGAATGATAATCCGATAAGAGGAAAATAAACTTAATAAACTATCCGCATTTACAAAGTAAAATGTACCAATTCAAATTCGATATAAAGTTTCTTTATACACAACGTTGGTCGTAGAATTGGTATAATTACCGTGTGTATCACAACATAAAACCTTCAAACCCTTCTTGATTTTGACCCTCAATACAGCGACATATAGTTGACCATGAGAGAAAACAGGTCTCCGAATAAACAACCCAACCTTAGACAACGTTTGGCCTTGAGTTTTATAAATAGTCATACCGAAGCAAATCTGAACAGGAACTGTCATCGGTTTAGTTTAAACGACAGCTTCTTCTCAGACGGGCTAATGACCATACGCGGTATTGCGCAAATAGTACCCACCAACTCTATCATTTATCATATCCACCAACTCGTCAGAATCTGGGTAAGTTTCATGAATAATGGAACCAATATGGTCGTTAGAATCCGAAATCAACATATCATCTAGAAATTCCACATTTTCCTCTCTATTATTTTTTCCACCAATTTTACCATTCCTGATATTTAGTATACAATCAGCAAAATCTTGGATTTCTTTTCTTTCAAAACTATTGGAACCTTATCCCAGCCTCATGTTACCGTTAACTTCATAACAGATAAGAAGTGAATAATAATTTCTACACATGCCAAAATGAAAATGAAAAGAGAGACAATAACCTCTAAAAAAAGTATACAATTCTTCCTATTAATAAAAGTATATGTCGCCCGTATGTAGAGGTGAGCAGAAAAAACAAAAAAACCGAATAAAGCGAAAACCAAAACCGAACCGAAACAATATGAATTCAAACTGAATTTCTAAAAAAACCAAACAAACCGAACTACTCGTACGGTTCTCGGTTAAAAGGGGTTTGACAGTGCTGAACCGAAATCGAATCCGCGAAAATCGGATTTATATAAATAATATATTTTTTATTTATATATATATATATATATATATATATATATATATATATATATATATAAAATATATATATATATATTATATATATATATATTGGCATTTTTCTATGCAGAACACTTTTATCTTATTATAAAAAACACATTTTATGTTTCAATAATTTTTTTTTGGCTAAATAAACTATGTAATTTATAAATTTTTTCTAAAATAAATATGAAATTCAGGTTATTTCATGGTCAAGACCCAAGAACCGAACCGAATTCCAATTCGTTTTCAGTATCGGTTGAATATTAGTTTGGTTTTCAAGTTGACTAATTTTTTAACTAACCGTACAACCCGCTAACCGAACCGATCAACAACACCCTACCCATATGACTAGAAAAGGAGAATTGGCATATATATCCCATGCAAAATATAAAAATTGCATATAAAAGTTCAAGTAAATTCATAATTACATATAAAACTGTTTAAAAACCTAAAATTGCAATATATATCCAACATAACCTAACAATATGCATATATATCTTTATTAATTTTTGTAATTGTATATATGATATTATATTATTAACCTCATAATTGCATATATATCATTTATAAAATCTTTTAATATGTCTCGTAATAGCAAAATTAATTATGAACCTAACTTATGATATTTAATAAATTTTAAATAATAAAAATAACAATTGTTTCAAAAGGTACGAAATCCCGATGTTCAAAATAAACTAATGACCAAAATAATGCATTAAAGACAATATTTAATATCAACAAAAAATTCACTTTATACTCATATATACTTAGCGAAGAAATAAAATAAACTCATCAATGATAATCCTCACTGTTATATATGTAAAAAACGAATAAAGTAATTAAATGAAAGCGTATATTACTACCAAACAAATTTGTAAGTAAAAAAAAGGTAATTTTAATTATTTATTTTATAATTTATAGTTGTAATTTATATTAAATATTTATTTGTATATATATATATATATATACTATAATTATATAGATATATAGACCATTTAATGTTATGAAGTTATATATATTAATTAAAAGTTTAAGTTGGATATATATGCAATTTTGCGCTTTAAAAGGATAAATATATGCAAATTATAAGTTTGATTGGATATATATCAATTTTTGAACTTTATTAAAAAATATATAACACTTTCCCCGACAAGAAAAATGTGTTTAAAAAAATTTATCGGATTAGAAATCGTGGGCCCAAATAATACTAGACTTGTCACTTGATGGCCACATCTCTTTCTCTATATTATTCTAATTCTACATTTTAAATTATTTGACAATCATTAGACGTCGTTGTTTGTTTCTCCTTTAAGTCAACATCTGTGGGCGCGTGTTTCTTAAAACTACCCGTTATGCCAGTTTATTAACCCAGTGCGCACCTCTAGCTACACATAACGGTAAAAATGAACAAATTAGATAACTTTTGAAGTCATTAGCCCGTTTATATTTACTTATATTTGTAATAGTTTACGCACAAAAATAGAATTTTGGAAACAATTCGTTGCTAATTATAGGAAAACCCAAGAGAAAAGAACTAAAGGGGTATTTGTGTGGAAGAGTTTTACAAAAAGATTATTTCTAAAAATTAATGTCTAAAAGGTAAATAATAAAAGCACCTAATTATTTATCGGGCAACTGACTAATGTTTTGATACGCGTCTTTATCGAAAGAATTTTCTATTATTAAACCGTCAATTGCACATTTGGGGTTGAGTGGTCGGGCAAAAGTAAGGTTTTTATAAGCCACAATCGAGCAAAAGTGGAGTTGCTATAAGTCATCAGTCGAGCTGTTGATGCATAATTTGGTCGGGCCGGTCCTGACGCCTCTCCTGGTGCCGTTCGTTGTCTTCCCAGGCCTTGAATAGTGCTGCCAACAAAGAAGAACCGGTTAGAAGGGGACCCGAGGCCGGAGCCCGGGATCCACCCTCCGACGGTCAAGTCAGAATAGTATAAGCATGTTATATAAAGAGGTGGTAGAGAATAACCTGTCCAAGTAGGATGATCCTACCCTTGTATATATAGTGTATATGGATTAGGGTTACGTAGGATGTGGGCCACCCTTTTATCGGGTTCAGCCCATTGGGTTCGGCCCATTCCGGACTATACGCCAACATGTCCCCCAGTCTAGTATGATATGGTTCTTGATCATGTTATGCTAGACTTATGCTATACGTCCTCAGCAAGTAAGCCCATAATAGTATAAGTGGGCCGGGTCGGTCCACACTATACGTCATCATGTCCCCCCAGTCTAGTAAGCGTGGTCGTAGCCGCGGTTACTAGACTAAAAGGACTACTCTTACCGTCGCGGAGACGTTCGCACTTTCCAACCATACGCCGCCATATCTATCTTCAAACTGTGTCAATCATGCCCTATCTTAGGCAGCACCCGCGTACATGTGTCGGGTGATTGTGCTCGGATGCTTGGTTTCCCGTGGCTAGACGATAAAGACCCCGTAAGAAGAATACGTTTTCTATAGTCGGGGTAACACTAGCATTGGCAAGATACCATTCTCGTTCGTTTCTGACGAGAGGATGATGAGAAGGATTTATAATGATGAAGGCGGACCCCGTATAATAAAGGCCGACGGAAGACGTACTTCCGTGGTCGGGTAATGCGAATATGGCATTCGACTTACGGCCGACGGAAGACGTACTTCCGTGGCCGGGTAATGCGAATATGGCATTCGACTTACGGCCGACGGAAGACGTACTTCTGTGGCCGGGTAATGCGAATATGGCATTCGACTTACGGCCGACGAAAGACGTACTTCCGTGGCCGGGTAATGCGAATATGACATTCGACTTACGGCCGACGGAAGACGTACTTCCGTGGCCGGGTAATGCGAATATGGCATTCGACTTACGGCCGACGGAAGACGTACTTCCGTGGCCGGGTAATGCGAATATGGCATTCGACTTAGTACCGGACTTGCAATGCCTCTTACGTACTTTCTATATCCGGAGATACTTACGTGACATGCACGAAGATAATTATAATGGTATCGTTATACCCCTATAGCCCCCCAAGTTTAATGGTGCTATGTTCTATTAGTAGTATTAAACTTGCAGACAAAGTATCCAAAAAACATGAATAATTTTAGCACCTACCCCAACAGGCCGTGGCACGCGTAACACGGAGCTTACTAGAAAGGTGGTTGGTTCATATACCCTAATGTGCTATGCACGAAACTTGTAGCCTACTAGGAAATAGCGCTTGACTATGTGCGATATGAAATGAAACACAAGGTGTTTGTTTATTTATTATGTCCCGATTTCGAGAATTTAACTCCGTACATTAGGAAGGTAGCGGATATGAATTAAAAGTAATATGATTTAACTAATAATAGGCATAAGAACGTGTACAACAAATGTTTACACGTTTATGTAAGTAAGCCTTGCACGCCCCCTTCACGCCTCCGCAAGCGCTAGTTACATATAGGACTACGTAAGCCATAAAAACGACCGAGGCACGGTCATGTGTCATAATGATGACAGCTAAAAAACTTTCCACGGATGCATTGATAAAAAAGTACTCGATTTAGTTTATTCGCGGATCTACATGAGTTGACCGGTGATCAAAATAGTTAGCCGCGGGTTGCCCCCGGCCGGGAGTACAAATGTTGACTCCAAATATATAATGTATAATCTTAAATGCCCATTAAGAGCTCAATGGGCGCGTGGAGGGGTTGTAGTCCCGCGTCTCCATTCTTGGGTAAGCAATGGAAGTCGTTATGACAAAAGAGCGGATGTCCGCTGCGTTGGTAAGCGGAACATGCCGTGTGGATAAAGGTTCCGCGGCTCATGATGTTAGTCATTGTGAAGTAAACTTCCAAATGCAAGGTACAAAGACTTTGGAAGTGTCCAAGTTCATTGACCGGTGATTTTCCTCCGGAAGGCTCGAGACCGCAATGGCGATGCGGTTGGTGACCGCGGATACCAAAGAGGAAAACAAGTCCGGGCGTGCGGACAAATAATCGTAAATCATCACCCCCACATAAATCGCATAATCTTTGCAAATGAGGGATAAATATGCAAAATAATATTTGCTAAACCATTTAATATGGCATGCCATTGTATGTGACGTTTTTACCAAGTCATGGCTTAATCAAAAAATTATATTGTTTCCTGTTAAAACAATTTTTTTGTTTTTGTTTTTTTGTTTTTTTTAAAATGTATATCAAATATGGTAAACACCGACTAAGGAAGCAGGGCCGCGACATAATTTTTGGAGCGGACCATAAATATAAAGAAGCCGGGCCGCGACATAATGTTTGGGACGGACCGGAAATATAAGGAAGCTGGGCCGCGACATAATTTTAAAGAGGTTGGGCCGCGACACATTATTAAGAGGCCGGACCGACCCATGACGGAAGTCGGGCTCACAGACAAAAATATAAGAGTCCCTTTAAAATAATCTTTGCAAAGTAATGTTTGCATAATAATATTTACAAGTAAGGGATAATTGCAAATAATGAAAAAGATATGGATAAAATATTTTTATCAAATTAAAAAATATTAGTAATATCTTGTTACCAAATTAAAAAGATACAGATAACATCTTATCAAGTTTAAAAAATATTGGTAATATCTTGTTACCAATTTAAAGAGATATGTAAAATATCTTTATCAAATTAAAAAGTCTATTTGACAAAAATTGCCATTCGTGATACGGACGTTGCAAAACTTAGAACATTTAAATTCTAATCTTTAAGTATACGGGCGACAAATGATTGTCTGATGCCAAAGTATCAATATATTAATTTGCAACATGGAAATAAAGGATGAATACTACATCATGTGTATAAATGTACTTATTTTCCAAAAATTATCATGTGACAGCATATATACTTTCCATAGACTTGGAGGCAATTTATGATGTGTCCCATTTTAGGGCCTTACTCGAATCATGTTTACACAAAATATATTGTGGTTTTGTATAATTTAATTCCAGCGATAAGTCATGACTAAATTCATGTTTGTAGTTTATTTTTCTACGTTAGTTCAAGTAGACATGTCTTTGTGATATATGATACGGATTCGTATACGAGTGGGTAAAAATGATAAACCTAGGCGTAACCCTAGCGGCAATCGTTCTTGGCCAACTGTCATCTCTTTTTTTTTTTATTTTTTTCGGTTTGTGTGTACTGAACTTTTTTTTTTCTTATTGTGTGTATCGAATTTCAATTTGATCTTTGTCTATTAGTTTTTGTGTGTATTTTTGACCATTTTACCCTTACTTTTTTTCAAAATTCGAAGGGTAAAATGGTCATTTTACATGGCTAGAATAGTGACAAAATACACACAAAGGTCGAAATTTGAAAGTTCAGTACATACAATAAGAAAAAAAAGTTCAATACACACAATAACAAAAAGTGACAAGTATGATACATTTTCAAGTAATTATCAATAGTATAAACAAATCATTAGCAGTTTAGCACGCAACGCTAGGGGTGTTAGTGACATGTTTAATCAAAAAACCGTTGGTCACATGCATGCTTATATACAAAAATTGCGCTTTGACGAAAAGTCAACTTTTTGTTTTATTTTGCACAATATATCACGTAGAAGTGATTTCTCTCTCTTTTTTTTTCTTTTCTTAAAAGCTTGTTAAAAAAGAATCTTAGCCATATTGTTCTTTTTACTAGTAAACGTTTGGTCATGGCAATTCAAAGTTAAAAGAAAGGAGGAGGAGCCAAACTTACAAAAAACGATTATGCATGGTGTTCAAATTCGAATAATTTTTCTTGGTGCAGAAGTGTAGGAGGATGTTTATTCTGATAAGGTAGGACGAGCATTTTGTTCGTGTCCCACGGATGGCGCCAACTTGTTGAAGCATAATTTGGTCGGGCCGGTCCTGACGACTCTCCTGGTGCCGTTCGTCGTCTTTCCGGGCCTTGAATAGTGCTACACACAAAGAAAGAACCGGGTAGAAGGGGACCCGAGGCCGGAGCCCCGGGATCCACCCTCCGACGGTCAAGTCGGAATAGTATAAGCATAGAGTAAAGAGGTAATAGAGAATAACATGTCCAAGTAGGATGATCCTACCTTTGTATATATAGTGTATGGATTATGGTTACGTAGAATGTGGGCCACCCTTTTATCGGGTTCGGCCCATTGGGTCCGGCCCATTCTGGACTATACGCCAACAGTAACAATGTTCCTTACATTCCTTCTAGACCACTTTCCAAGAATCAACGCGTCATCTACATTTTGTAATAGCGAGACATTAATCTGACCCTCATTAAGAACAAGCCCTTTAAACATTCCTTTGCTGCAAGATTCTAAAATGAACACCTAGAAGAGCTTCCATAGCAATAAGGAAGGGAAAGGGAGAAAGATGGTCCATGGCAATAAGCGACTACGAATTAAAAGTATTGCTAAAATGAACTAGCGCAAGTTCCTATGTGTACTAAGGGTGTGTTTGGTAGGGAGAGTTGATGGTGGAGTAATGAAAATTGACTCAACTCCATGTTTGGTAGAGAGAAATTAAAAGAGTGAAGAATCAAAAGAAATTGTTATAGAAATTGAGAGAAATGTGTAATGTAATTTGGCTAGATCTATTTCCATTATTTTGATGGAGAAACCGAATTTTTTTTTGAAAAAATGTTTTTTTATTTATTATTCCTTTTCTTGTAGTTGCTTCCAATAATAATTTTATTAAAAAAAAATCAAAATAACTTATGTTAGTGCTTAAACATTTAAGAAAAACAAATTTGGTGACATTATCGTATTATATATAATCTCTTTTCATTTAGATGTTTTTCAGATTTTCTTGATTATTTTTTATTTCAGTTTTTTAGTGCTATCAAACAGTAGAATTTAATAAATTTCTCACTCAATTTCATTTCTTTGAATTTTTATTTTCTGCTTCATTTCTAATATCTGAAATTATCTTTACTAAACCGTAACCTATGCACCGTTCATATAAAGCACTCAAATTCTTTCGGGTGTACACAAATGAAATGGGATACAAAACTTTACTATTAGTGAAAATAGGATAACATGTGAGCTTCATCGCATCCACATATAAAAAATATACACTATCTTCTATCATTTCATCTCATCCACATATAAAAAATAGCCGTGTCATATCTTTTACGGAGTAGTATCATTTTCCATTCAGTCATCCCCATCATCCTCATATCTTCTTCACCAACACTTTTATTAACGCCATCAATTAAAACACACATTACAACACAACTCGTAAAAAAACAGCAATTCAAGACCATATGGTCATCTAACAACCTTCAATACCCCCTCTTTTTATGTTTAAGAAGGAAACGCGCCTGTAATATGTCTTTTCTTAGTTTTCATGTTACGCGCTTGAAATAAATTAGTCACTAAACAAGATCACGTTAGTGTTTGTTTTTAATGCTTTTTTGAGCATTTTTCTAACTGTGTCTATGTAAGGAAGCGCGCCTGTTTAGTATGTGGGTAAAGAAGAGTCATTGATTAATATACGTGTCTTTGATAAACTTGTGTAAAATATATATGCGTCAGGCAAACCTTATTATAAAGGGTCCATTGAAGATATTTTCTCTTTGTATTTTAATTCCTTTAATCAAGGTAATGCTCGAGTCTTAACACTAGAGAAGTAGAGATGCCTTTAAAACTGTTCAAAGCCCAACAAGCTAGTGTTTAACTAGAAGCAAAATGGAGTTAGAATTATTACCCTTTTCCGTCTTTCCTTTATTTGCTACCCTCTTCCTCCTTTTCTTCATCACGATCATAGCTCGTTTTAGAAGCTCCAGCTCAGCTGATACAAACAAAAACCTCCCTCCACAGCCATGGAAGTTACCTCTTATTGGACACCTGCATCATATGATAGGTGCACCGCCACATCGAGCTCTTGCTAATTTAGCTAGAAAGTTGGGACCTATCGCTCGTCTACAGCTTGGTGAAATCTCTGCAATTTTAATCTCGTCTCCTCATTTTGCCAAGGAGATCATGAAAACCCATGATCTAGTTTTCGCAGACAGACCCAAGCTTCTCAGCATTGAAATCGCATGTAACTACCAAGACATAGTCTTCGCTCCCTATGGCGACTACTGGAGACAAATGCGTAAAATATGCATCTTAGAGCTTCTAAGTGCCAAAAAAGTTCGATCATTTCAGTATCTACGTGAAGAAGAGTCACGGAACCTCGTTGAATCCGTAGCCAAGAAGAAATCAAAAACTATCAATCTTACAGAGAAGATTTTCACAATGATGAACACGATTATATGTAAGGTTGCAGTTGGTTCTGAATGCAAGGATCAAGCGAAATATATTGAGGCGATTCAAGAGTTTATTTATCTATCTGGTGGTTTTGATGTGGCTGATGTATTTCCATCTATCAAAATACTGCATCTACTTGCTGGCACAAGAAGCAAGTTGGTTAAGATACACAAGAAGATGGATGAGATTTTGGACAGCATCATCTCAGATCATCGCAGTGCAGGGCGCCAGAACAATGACAACGAGGATCTTCTTGATGTTCTATTGAGGTTGAAAGACCATGGTGGCCTTCAGTTTCCATTAACTTCTGACCAAATCAAGGCCGTAATTTTTGTAAGTATCGTCCATCTTTTGTGTCAGAACTTGATTTAGTAGTTCCATAATTTATCCAAAAATTTAGCAATTTTTACATATCCTCGTCACTAACGAAATTATACTGACCCGAAAAACTATTGGTTTTCTAATCAGTCGATCATTGCTTTTCTAATGTTTCTAGCACATACAACAACTATTTGTTTTCTTAATTCAAGCAAGGATCAAGTTGTGACTTATTATTGTTAAAAACCAATGATATTCTGATTCTCTTTTCTAGTTGTATTATCTACGTAATAAATTTGTATTAGTTGTTTAAGAGACGAACACTGGGCACCAACTGCTTTTTTAATTTATCACGTAAAATATATGTGTAATCATCCCATGCGCAATTAGTATTATTTTCCATGTTATGTGTAAGCTAAATCAAAGATTAATATATAGAAAAATATTAAAACTACAAGCATCTTGGTCATATGTCCTCACAATATACAATGCAAGATGGTAATGCACAACTTTTTAATTATTGTCGTTGCCTGATGGTCGTAAAAATTATGGCACAGGATATTTTGGCAGCGGGCACGGATACTTCTGCAGTGACGATGGAATGGGCAATGTCAGAACTAATGAAGAACCCAAGGGTTATGAAGAAACTGCAGGCAGAAATCAGGAATTTATTCAAGGGAAAGAAAGAAATCCATGAGTCTGATATTCAAGAATTAAGCTACCTAAAACTAGTTATCATGGAAACGTTAAGGTTGCACCCTCCTCTTCCGTTGATAGTACCTAGAGAGTGTCGTGAAACCTGTGAGGTTGGTGGATACCATGTTCCTATCAAAACAAAAGTTATAATTAACGTGTGGAAAATAGGACGTGATCCAGATTACTGGAATGATCCTGAAAACTTCATGCCAGAAAGATTCAGCAACAGTTCAATCAACATGATGGGACAGGATTTTGAGTATCTCCCATTTGGAGCTGGAAGAAGAATGTGTCCGGGAATGTTGTTGGGGTTGGCTGACGTTGAACTTCCTCTTGTGACGCTACTCTACCACTTCAACTGGGAACTCCCGAATGGAGCAAATCCTGAAACTCTTGATATGACTGAGTCTTTCGGAGCCACTCTTAAGCGGAAAAATCCCTTGCTTTTGGTTCCAAGCCCTTACAACACAAACTAAAGAGATGCACGTACGGGTGTCTATCTTATGCCTAAATGGTTTTATTTCTATTACTGTTTCATGTGTATTTGGAATGTTACAATGTACGTTTTTGTGTGGGATATTTACTATTTAGTAGAGTAGTTTTCGTTGTATAATTTCTATTTCCAGATTGATCTTGTGACTTTGGTGAGAAACCTCGGAAAAAAGTGGAGGAAGGATTGTGAGAGGAGAAATGCTACGTCTACAAAATATTTTTTAGGTTTGAATATTTTTTATTTCTAAAAATTTATATAACTAAATGAAAAAAATATAAATGATGCAATTCAAGTTATTATTGTTAACTCGAAAACCGAATCGAATTCAAATTCGATTCAATTAAAATGTGAATTAATTCCACTTCGGTTCAATTTTACCAAAAAAATGTTTAACTAAACTAACCGAATCGAATAAACCAAATAATCCGATAACCGGACCGCTACATGTTTTCTCAAAGTAAATTGGCCCAAGTAGCTGATCCAAAAGCTTGAGAAAAGCCCAAACAGCTTCTTACAATAATAAACAAGTATAATAGCTTGCGCGTTGCCGCGGGGCATAATTTTTTGCGAATCGATTTCGAATGAATTTTGAGTGAAAATGTGTCCGCGCATTGCGGCGGGGCTGACTTGTATTCAACGCATTTATTTTATTTTGCGAACGGCTTTTCATATGTATATAAATATGAATATGAATGCGAAATCTGTTTTCAAATACAGTCATAAATGGCAAAACAATATGAGTTATTTATATAATTTAAACTTTCCTAGAATTGTACGTTTTTTGTTTTAAAGTTATTAGGTAGTTTAATGTGTGTTTTGAAGGTTTATATATATATATATATATAGGGGACCATTCAATACAGAACCACTTTTTTGTACAGAACCTTACAGAACCACTTTCAACCAATGAGAATTTAGTATTATTAAAACATTTTTCTTTAATTCAAAAGGGCATAATAGTAAAACACATTTCAATTTTTAATTTGATTTTTTTATTAAAAAAACGTTTTTAAAGCATTTAAATTTTTGAATTTTTTTTTTAAAATTTTATATTTTTTCTGTATGCATGTTTTTGAAAAAAAACAGGTGCATATATGTTTTTTTTATTTTTTGATTTTACATATGTTTTTTGCTTACATTTATTTATACATCAAACTTTTTTTTCTTAAAATGATAATTGCACATATGTTTATGGTGTGCATTATTTAATCTTTAAAATTTATAACTAAAAACATAAACATATACATGTAACATCTAAATTTATAACAAACCAAAACATAAATAGTATACACAAAATTTGATATAAAATAAAATACAATTCAAATACAAATGTATCTTGTTAAATATAAATGTGCACGTCATCAAAAACATGTGTGCACTCTTCCAAGAACATATGTGCACGGTTCTCCATCTCATCAATTTTGTTAAAACATACGAGTACCCTTCCGAGACATATGTGCACTCTTCCAAAAAAAAATACGTGCACTCTTCATTTTCTCATCAAATTCATTAAAACATATGAGCACCCTTTCAAAACGTATGTATACGCTGCGCTTTCTCGTCAACTACACTAGGACATATATGCACGCCTCCAGAAACATGTATGTTTGCATGACCACATAAGCTTCATATTTAAAGGATCAAATACACAATCCCTGTCTCGAAACAAAAATTAAGTAATAAGTAGTCAATCATATTAGCCACAAAAATCAATCAACAAAACATTAAAAAGAATACTAGTTATATTAACATTTATTTATCAACCAATAAACGAATTCATCCAAGTCATGTTGTTTTAGTTTAAAGCAGATGACATATTAATTTAAAACATCATCCTCCACCTCTAGAATTATATGGTATAGAGAAAATCAATACAAAATCAAAAATATAAAAGACCCTTTTAATATAAAAAGTGAAACAAAAGCCATTATAAAAGAAAAATACCTGCGATTGAACTCCATCTTGCAATAGTGCATCATTAATTTTAATCTTCGTCTTATACGTTATTTATTCATCCATCTACATATGTTTGAAGAGATGTAGAAATGTTCATTGCTTCACGTCGGAAGGCAAAAAGGAAGACAAGTAAATTATATTTAAATATTGATTCTTTCATTTGACGTCATGGGTAAGGAA
>BQNB010014392.1:0-47113 GCA_026074375.1 Tanacetum coccineum
TGACATATAAACCATTTTTTCTAATCCCGTTTCCTATGAATTTAACATCCTTGGTTATTTTACTACCAACTTCCGTAAATAAGACCCTACACTTATTGTCACAAAATTGACCGACACTAAGTAAATTAAAAGATAAGTTATCTACGTGTTCTACGTGTGATATAGTAAGAGATTCCTTAGAGATTGTACCTTTGCCTATGATTTTTCCTTTTAAGTTACTACCAAAAACAACATTACCTCCGTCATATGCTTTGTAAGAAGAGAATAGACTTTTGTTTCCCGTCATATATTTGGAGCAACCGCTATCTTTAATCCATTCGTCCAACTCACCAAACCAATTCTCAAGCATACCTCTTTTGATGATTGAGCCATGAGATAAGTTTCTTCGTTGGTTTTGTCCTCGGCTTCATTTTCGCTATCACTCCAAGAACCCCCAACAAATGCTTTTTGATCCTTGTTTCGTGAAGGCTTTGGACATTCGCCAATGAGATGATTCGGATCACCGCATCTAAAGTATTTCCTATCGCTCTTACCTTTCTTATCATCCCTTTGCTGGAATGACTTTTTCTCCTCTCGTGGTTGCCTAACAAATCTACCCTTCCTTCTAAAAAACTTTTTAAAAATCCTTACGGCCATAGCATATTCTTCATCATCGCTTCCGGATGTCGAAGTCTCATCATCACAAGACTCTTTCTTAGCTTTTAAGGCAAGGGACTTGACCCATTCATTTTTGCCTTTGTACACTTTAGAATCTTTTTCCATTACTACTTCATGTACTTTTAGATTACTGATGAGCTCGTCTAGAGCTAGTGATGACAAATCTTTTGATTCTTCTCTTGTCGTAACCTTTGCTATCCATTTTGGATGTAGATACCAAAGAAACTTCCTAGCATAGTTCTTGCTACAAAAACCTTCATCAAGTGCTTTAAAACTAGTAATAATAGTGTTAAATATAGAAAAACCGCTATGAATATATTCTTCTTCAAGGATAGTAAATTATCCATATTGTTGAACAAAAAGATCAGTTATATTATCCTTGGCTTGGCTATTACCTTGATGTGTGATTAACAACAAAACAATGATTGCCAAAAAAAAAAAAAAAAATTAATCCCTTTAGCAGTTTTACAAATAAAAGTATCTTTCATATTCCTTTTTAGGTAAAGCATTTAAAGAACTATTTTACCCTTATAAATTTTAGCAATTTCTTGTTTTAAATCATTGTTTTGTTCTTTTGAAAGGAATGGTTTTCTATAACTTAGGTAACTTTGTTTCAAGCAACCGATGTGAAAATCACCATACATGATAATATGCCAAAGATCTAAATCTTTTGCTTTCACATAAGTTTCAAAGCTATTTTTCTAATATATAAAACAACCGCTTTCGAGAAGGTGGTGGTCTTTGCATAGATTTTCCCTTCTAGATATTTATATCGAATCCATAGATCTAAATTCAAGCTTTAATGTAACAATATACGTTAAGAGATCATGGGTGGACCTCGGCTTTTAATACACCAAATTGTGTAAACTAGAAGGGGTTGAATATTTTATAAAAAATAACCGTATTAAAATTAAAACTTAGATGTTCTACTTATATAAGTCAATAGATATACACGTAATATATTAAAGTGATGTAATAAATAAATCAACAAATGCAGAAAATAAATAAGTAAAGAATAAGGAAAAAGAATTAAACCAAAGACACGATGTTTATTTGGTTCGGCTAACAAAGCTCCTCTCCGCCCTATTCCACTCCCCGTGTACCCAACTCGAATTATTCTTACTATTTCAACAAGCTCCCTTTATGCTGAGAAAACCCCGTACCATTGCTACAACTTTTACGATACTAACAAATACCCCGAGTTCTACTTCGAGATATAACTCAATTCTAACACACTATGTATTTTTAAGCCTAAAATACTAACCTAACATACACATATGAAACACAAGTAAAAGAAAATGAAGAAAGATAAATGATCACAAGTGTGATGACTCAATTAAACTAAAAACAACATGCAGCTTGAAGTTCTCTTAGTGTTCTTTACTAAAGAAGTGTGGAATAATTGGAATCACTTGTATTGGATTATATAACAAGTATAATGATCGAAATAAAGTATAAGAAAAATAAATATGCTAAGAAAAGATGGGAAGAGTTGTGTAAAATGAAAAACATTCGGTTCCTCTTTATAGGCAACATTTAAAATTCAAAGAAATTCTGACCTGGCTTGCCAGTTACTCCAGACCTGACGTAGCCTGGATCCGTCTTTGGTTATGGAAGATCCGTGTGATTGCTATTGGCACTTATTTTTGTATTTTGGTGATTAAACGCCCAAATCTTTAACAAAATATTCTTATGTACTTAAAAAATTATATTTAATAATAGATTCTTCTAGAAGAAACTATTCTTAACATTGAAAATGACAAGATTTTCTATGATTTGGAAAGATTGTTTCCATTTATGGTTAATCCTTTTTGTCCAATTGATTAATCTAACAAGTTTATAATTAATCATGTTTATTTAATTAAAATCATTTAATTAGTCATTGTCTATTGGCAAATTATTTCAAAAAAATATATTTCCTTGGATCATTAACTACCCTTTAAAAATGCCATATTCATAACTTATGATTTAATTTTATCGTCCGGCAATAAACTTACGACTAAATTACTTGTTTATCGAAAAATTTTAGTAGTTATGACATTATATTTGTTATTATCAAAACTCAAAGATCATTAAATAAAAATATCATTTTTACGCGAATATTTATATTAATATGTGTAAAGTTGTTTTGAAAACCTTTGATTTTATATTTTGAAAGACCTTTGTTTTGAAAAAAAAACTTTTATTAAAAATCATTAACAAAAGTTTTTGAAAGATACTTTACTTTGTCCAAAAAAGTTCTTGATTTCTCCCTTCTTGTTCTTGATGTTTTAATGGTGTTTTTCATGAAATGAGGATTAGAAAGTAGTATATAGGGTTTTTGAAAGAAGATGCTTTGTGTGTTTATTGGTTAATAACCAAAAAATTAGCGTAGATATCCAAGAGATCAAAGTTTGAGTTCAAAGTACTATTTTGCAAGATTAATTAATTATTTAAGGTACACTCTTCTATCGCATCTTGTCTTTTCTCTTCTTCTTCTTCTTGCAATATCAAACCTAATCCTAGTATAAAGTGGTTGAATTGATCCTTTTCCAATGGTTTTGTTAAAATGTTTGCAACATTTTCTTCTAAAGGGATTTTATCTATAGTGATATGCTTTTTTGCTACATTATCTTTCAAAACATTGTGTCTTATTTCTATGTGCTTTGTTCGAGGGTAATCAATGGGACTTGATGTTATATTGATAGCACATTTATCATCACATAGTATTGGAACCTCATTTACTATGATGTTATAGTCCACAAACGTTTGCTTCATCCATAACGCTTGTTAACAAGCCCTTCTGGCCGCCACATAATCAGATTCGGTTATGGAGTTAGCAAGTGATGTTTGCTTCTTTGAAAATGATGATGTTAAGCAAGATCACACAAATATGCAAATTCATTGTGCTTTTTCTATCAAGTACATCACCCGCATGATCCGAATTGGCATACACCAATATATTTACCCCCGTTTCCTTTGGATACCAAAGACCTAAGTATCGTGTTCCCTTAACATACCTAAGTATTCTCTTAACAGCTTCTAAGTGGGATATCTTAGGATCTTCTTGGAATCTAGCATAGAGGAAAACCCTAAACATTATATCTAGCCTACTAGCGGTTAGGTAAAGCAAACTACCTATCATTCCCCTATACTTAGTGCTATCAACGGATTCATTATCTTTATCTAAAGTGAGAACTCTTTTCCTACACATTAGAGTTTTAGTAATCTTGGAGTTTTCTAAGCCAAATTTCTTAAGCATCTCTCCAATGTACTTTAATTGATCAAAAAATATACTTTCATTCATTTGCTTAATTTGTAATCCTTAAGCTAAGCTCACCCATCATGCTCATTTTAAATTCATCATGCGTCAATTTAGAAAATTCATTGCAAAGCGATTAACAAGTAGACCCAGAGATAATATCATCAACGTAAATTTGAATAATGATGAGATGTGAATCCTTTATTTTAGTGAATAAGGTGTTGGCTACTATTCCTCTTTATATTTGTTAGTTATGAGGAAGGATTGTAATCTATCGTACCAAGCTTTTGGAGCTTGTTTGAGTTCATACAAGGCCTTTTTAAGCTTATAAACGTGATTTGGTTTTTGAAAATCAACAAAATCAAGAGGTTGTGCAACATACACTTCCTCGTCGGTGATTTTGCTATTCCAACTCAAACCATATTTCACTTTACAATCACATATGTCAAAATCAATATAAAGAAAAGAGAAAGAAGAAAAGATAGAAGATTAGATTGAGAAATATAAAGTGTTTGGATGGTTACATAATTGTGAGAAACTACAAATGGGAACCAACACCCTCTCCATCTATAGAGAGGGGTATTTATACCACAAGAGAGGGCCGGCCTTGGAAGGTTTCATGGGTCGTGTGGTTTTGCCTATTGGGCCAGGCTCGGGTTAACTTGGGCTTAAGCCCACAACTCGTGGAATATTAGATTACATAATCGAGCCCGATGCCCGTAACTAGCCTATTACAACGTTTAATATATAAAGACCGAGATTCCTTGTTCGACTTAATATTTTGAGGCTAACAATCTCCCCCGAAGCAAGGTCTTTGAAATTGTATTGTCGTTGAGTTCTTGAGGCTTGGTCTTGGACTTTATCTTTGTTGTAGGCTTGTTCCTTCATGCTGTATGATCTTTGATCTTGAGCCTTTGTCATTGTATTTTGACTTTGTCTTTAGTTCTGAGATCTTTAAATCTTTTCCTTGTTTGTCTTTATCGTCTTTGCCATCTTACAATCTTGTATCTTGACCAACATGCTCATACTATGCATCATCTTGAAAGCTTGCTAACAATCTCCCTTGACAGTCTTTGTCTTGATAATCTTGATATCTTTAAGGAAGATCTTGAATATCAGAGTTTGTGGAAGACTTTAGTAACATGTACTTGAGCTTTCAATCATGTCTTTATATTTGTCGATCGAGCATGAGCATGTGGTAATGAATCTGACTCAGCTGGAATGAGTTTGCTACACCGTCGTCTAAACCTTCATGTTTAGGTTAGTAATAAACAACAGACATGGACGAATATGGCTTTGTCATTCGTCGAAGTTTGGTAGTGTTAACCTCTGGTTTCGTGAGGACTTACCTATGATCAGGTAGGTTTAATTTAGAAGAACCTCCTTGACAGGAATTCCAGCTTAAAGTATTAGATCCTCTAACGCATATGCATTAGATTCATTGTACTTTCTTGTTCTCATTGCCGGAACGTCTCAAAGCAGATAGCACGATAAGAGTGAATCATATAGTTACTATCTTACTGATTAAGTCGCCAATTCATTTATTGGACCAAAATCGATATCCAGATATCACAAGTTTGATTCATATAGAAACTCGCAAGTGACCTACCGCAGTGCTATTTGATGTTGACACTGGAAGGATTTCCATCGCCACTATGAATACTAAAGAGTATCACTCCGATGTTCTGGCAAAATCACAAGGATAATGTGTAAGACTCTTTGTTATCACTTGTGTTATAGATGTTGAACAACAAGTGCTTATCATGAAATATGTCCTAATGAGATTTATAGATTGATCGGAGGCTAGAGCTGACTGCCACCTTTTCAATATCAACTAACTCGGAGTGAGAAAGTCAATAGAAGTCGTGTTGATATCCGTGTTAACTAATTAATTGACCGAGACTTAAATACATAATGAACGAACTTCATGTTCGACTCAATATTTTGAGGCTAACACACCATAAAAATGAAAAATATAATTAATACTCAAGAATAAAATAACGACCTGAAATTGACGGTTTGTCACATAAATTTATCCGTTTTATCGATCGAGAAATCAACGAATGCCTATTTTAAGCCTTGTGAGCTTAATTATTTTATTTTTATTATTTTCCATCTTTTATTCGTGTTTGGCAGAATCCGCGTCAAAAAAAATCATGATTTTATAATAAATAACGAGTTTAATAGGTTATTGTGCCCGGAAACAAAGTGATACAAAAATTTACCAAACAAAACACCCAACCAATCCCACCCATATGGGAGGTCCGGTTATAAGCTTAAAACACACGCCCCATATATTATTTTCTTTGGAAACTACAAGATATACTAGCCTTTGATAAATCTCCCTAAATAAAGACCAAGATATATCATTCTATATTTATAAAACACACACACAAACGTAGACAAAGAAATCCATCCGACTCCCTCCTTCTTTTTCTCTACTGTTCGAGCAAAACACCCCCAAAAACCATCAATAATCTTAAATCTTAATCCCTAATCCCTCCCATTAAATCCCAAACCACTAAAAACTAAACCCTAATCATCCCTACATTAACTATTACCCTTCTTTTCTTCTAAAAATACCATGCAAATATTATCTTAAATCTTGATTTCTAGGGTTTTATTGGTTTTGTGAACAATTGAAGTATTAAGGGTTTGTGTGTAAGCAATTATAAATAAGATTTAAAGTTGGAAAAGTTAGGGTTTGTGTGGGTTTGTTTCTTTGGGACTCGGCTAAACAAGAAAAGAAAGGAAGAAAATATTTTTAATCTCTTTGTTGGTCTCCATTGTGGTTGTAAGTGATTTTCAAAACCCTTTTGTGTTAATCTAATTTTTGATTAGTGCATGTGTTTGATTTTGGTTTTTATGAACATGAATGTTCTTATTATGTTTGATTTTGATTTGATTATAAATATGCATAACTGTAGGTGATAGGTAAACATTTAACTTAAACATGAGCGGTGGTTTTAGCCCTTACGGATACACGGTTTGGGAAATACGCCAAAATTAATGTTTGGTGGGAAAACTTGGGACTGTTGCAGACTAGCAGTAAAAAAGGGTTAATTGCAGCAAACGTTTGGCCTGAGAAGGTCCGGATTATTTGATGGGGTTGTAGAAACAAGTTCAAGGTATATGTGTCGAGTTGGCTAGAGGCATATCTCCTCCGGATGAGTGAGATATGGCCGTTTTACGGAAACTAGTCAATTCTGGAACATCGATTGAAAAAGGGTTATAATACCAGAATTTTATTCTAAAGTGTTGGGTATAAAAATATGGCTTAGTATTAGACACATTAATCTAACACCTCCATTTGGATTCACCTTTATAGCTATCATAGATTAGGAATTATGGTCGTTTTCGTAAGTAGTTAAAATTCAGAAAACTTTCTGGTTTGTGTTGTTGAGAGTAAAATGTCACTTCCTATTGATTGGAAACTAAATAGATGATGAGGCCTAATATTCTGGAAACTAGACTCAAGGGGCTTTCCAGGGGTGAAAGCTTCATACTTAGATCAATTATAGGCTAGGAGTTATGGATACATGAAGTCGGGGTAAATCTAGAATCTTGATTTTTACGTCTTGAATTGAAATCTAAAACATGTAGATACACATAGGTAAAATAAAAATTGAGGGATGAAACTTAGTAGGTGTTTTATTACCTATAAGACCAGGTTGAACATCAATTTTGGAGTATAAATACTTTGGGTAAGTCATAATGCAATGCCGTGCATATCTTGAAGACATATCTCATGATCATGTGATTATTTTTACGTATTGACTTCTTTTATTATACTAAGACGCGTCACGCCTTTTAGGTGGTACTTAGGCATACTTTTCTCTCATCCAAAGATTCATCTACTTATGATCTTCTTGCTAATACGGTGAGTTCATAGCCCCACCTTTTCTCTTTTAATAGTTTTCATAACTATTTTTGGGGTGAGAATACATGCTCGTTTTACTAAGTAACTTAATGATTTCTATTATTTAAGTGTTACGTGACTATCTTTACTAAATCTTTGACTTTCTTACTACATGACTTTTAATACATGTGTAATACATGGTGGTTTACTTACAAACTTATTAAATCTTGATTTGCTTACTACTTGATTTGAGATCATTGAATCCCTATATATGAAACCGTGAGTTTTGAAAACACTATTTGTTTTAGATGGGACACAAGTGCTTAAACGGTATGCCTGACCTGATTATGAAATTATCTGCATGAGTCGCTATTGCCAAAGGCCCTAATTTCATGAACCGTTAATTACCCGCGGGGTAAACGCTAGTGCAATTAATAGATCTATTGGGTTTGACAACCCCGTCTGAGGGTCTGAATCGAATCCTTTCGAGCACCCCTTTCAACGGACGATTTGTATTGAGAATCCGTAGGTATGAGGCAATAATACCTAGTATTGGGGCAACCATATTTGCATATGATATGCGTTATTGTCAAGGTTCGGTGTCATGAGCTCAATGCGGTAATGTTGAATTATACTTTGAAATACTGTCGCTGGCTGATCTTAATTCTTGTGGTCCACTACTGAACATTTCTTGATTTATTGAATCACTACTTAGATTTTGAAAATAATACTTTGAAATGTTGTAACGCTACTTTTCTTACTAAAATATTACTTGAATTATTCAATACTGCTTTTACTTAACCCTATGAATTCACCAACATTATTGTTGACGTTTTAGCATGTTTATCTCAGGTTTATGTGCTTGTACTTGCATGGATGAGAGTGTTGCGCGAATATCAAATTGTGGGACTCGGTGTATATTTCACATTCGATAAAAACTTTAATGGGGTCGGGTCATGTTTTGACTCACGTAGTTTTGCTAAAAACCATTTGGGACCTGTTGTAACTCTGATATTTATAAAAATTATCGAATGGTTGACTTTTCAAAATGTCTCACTTAGAGTCGTTTTCTGTAACTTGTACTTTATACTATGAAGTAGCACCCTCAAGTGGTATTCCACAGCGTTGTTGTGATTTTAGAGGTGTTACAGAGTGGTATCAGAGCCAGGTTATAGAGAACTAGGTCGGTTTCAAAACCTAAACTATAACCGTTTTTCGAAAACTTTTAAGAGTCTTTCACCATTATTCGATATCTATGCTCGCTTGCTCCTAGGTAACTTATATGCTCTCTTTTACATCCCCATTGCTATTACATGAATAATGAGTGTTTAACATTTAGCTATGATGTTTCTTTCTTACGTCTATCTTATGAATGTCTTACTATTTACCTTATATTGGTCGATTATTAGATTTATATATATATTATATTATATATATATATATTTTACTTATAATTATATATATATATATATATATTGACCACTTCGATTATCACGTACTTTCTGTTTTCTTATTTTCTCTCTCGAACATCAATACTAGTATCATATGAGGATACCCGTACATATATGAGCTACCTTCTTTTAATCTCTTATGGTCATCTTCTGGATTGCCGTCTATTTATATGGAAGTGAGTTGTGTGAGTTTAACAAAATGATAATTCCACTTAGGATCTGGACATTTTGAATTAAATCTCTTGTAATCTCAGTAAACTAGAGTCTAATGGCTTGTCTGAGGCGAAAACCTCATGTTTATACCTATTACGGATGTTGAGATAAAGGTCTATTAAGTCGAACGAGGGCAGAATTGTTATGTAATAATAATTACTTACATATGTGTATAGTACTATGGTACGTCTTAATGAGTTCGTTTACTTTAATATATTGTGAGTGATGCGGTTATCTCCGAAGCATTTACGCTACTTTATTTCCGTTTGATGATATTGACATTCGGTGTACTTTGTCAATTCCATTAGTTATCTTGACGTTCGACTCTGAGTTCGAACACTCTTCTTATGCTTTTGAACCCGTATGTTGTTTTCGTAATCCATCGTTCTGAAATCTTCCAGTTGATGGGAGTACGAATTTATCTTGTTATCTCAGATCGTGCTGTATTTTGGCACATACCTTTGGAATGTGATTGACTAACGTCTCATTATTCTTCTCGTTACTTTTTATGATTTTAAAAATTCATGCCGTCAAAGAGACATCCCTTACTTAATGTAGCATTTGATCTTGTTGTGATATTTTGTTTTGTGTCGGCCATACTTAAGTAGGATGATCTATAATCATCTTATTGAAATGAATTGGGACGCTTCTTCATTAGAATAAGGAAATTATAAACTGTCGAACCATAAGTTCATAATTCTTTACTTACATGGATTGGGACGCCTTTTTATGTAAGTGACGAATAATGAATGAGTGGGCTTATGTGTATTCGACATAGCGTGCGTTCGTCCATACGAATTATTCTTTGGGCTATGAACTCCTTTCGACTCATAATTTGTTATATGGATTTTTCCGAATAGGTATCGCCGCCGCGAACTTGATAAGCTAATAGTAATGAATCATATACCGCTTCCAAGCATTGACGACTTGTTAAATTCTTCGTTCCAATGGCTTTTTCTTCGAGCCATATATTCTATCCTCCCTTTTAAAGAATTCTCACCACATTCAATCCGTTCGCTCATGCTTATTGCATATATTTAATGCTTTCACTTTTGTTCATTCAATTTTTGTTGGAAACCTCGACGAGGACTTGAGTATTTCCTCATCTCTTCATAAGTAAACCGTAGACGATTAAGGTGAATTGAGCACCGGGACGGCACTCCCGTAAGGAGGGAAGGATGTAAAACCCCGTATTTAAGGTCACTACTTATTCCAAACTTACAATTATTCTCTAAATTTTAAATAATTCATTTTATTATTTTTGTCAATTCTTATTAAAATCGTCAATTTTAAAACCCTCGCAAATCCTACAATTTAAATTTATCCGTTTTATCGATCGAGAAATCAACGAATGCCTATTTTAAGCCTTGCGAGCTTAATTATTTTATTTTTATTAATTTTCATCTTTTATTCGTGTTTGGCCGAACCCGCGTCAAAAAAATCATGATTTTACAACAAATAACGAGTTAAATAGGTTATTGGGCCCGAAAACAAAGTGATACAAAAATTTACCATACAAAATACCCAACCAAGCCCACCCATATAGGAGGTTCGGTTATAAGCTTAAAACACGCGCCCCATTATTATTTTCTTTAGAAACTACAAGATATACTATCCTTTGATAAATCTCCCTATATAAATACCTAGATATACCATTCTATATTTATAAAACACACACACAAACGCAGACAAAGAAAACCATCCGACTCCCTCCTTCTTTTTCTCTACTGTTCGAGCAAAACACCCCAAAAAACCATCAAAAACCTTAAATCTTGATCCCTAATCCCTCCAGTTAAATCCCAAACCACTAAAAACTGAACCCTAATCATCCCTACATTAACCATTACCCTTCTTTTCTTCGAAAAACACCATGTAAATATTTTCTTAAATCTTGATTTCTAGGGTTTTATTGGTTTTGTGAACAATTAAAGTATTAAGGGTTTGTGTGTAAGCAATTATAAACAAGATTTGAAGTTGGAAAAGTTGGGGTTTATGTGGGTTTGTTTCTTTAGGACTCAGCTAAACAAGAAAAGAAAGGAATAAAATATTTTTAATCTCTTTGTTGGTCTCCATTGTGGTTGTAAGTGATTTTCAAAACCCTTTTGTGTTAATTTATTTTTTGATTAGTGCATGTGTTTGATTTTGGTTTTTATGAACATGCATGTTATTATTATGTTTGATTTTGATTTTATTATAATCATGAGGTTTGATAATTATGGAATATGTTTATAAGGTATGTATTGGCATTGCATTGGGTTAAATGGTGATTTGAATGGGTTTTGGATTGGTTTAGAGGTAGAATATAAGTTCCGATTTAGAACAGTAGCAAAACGAGGTTATTCCAAATAATTTTTAGCTTGGAGCCTACTGTTAAATTACATGGTTAGATAGATATGGGTCTTAGCTATATGTGGCTAATTGGATGGTTTATCAACTCCTCCGGATGAGCGAGTTATGGCCAAAATACTAAAACTAGTCAAAAACCGTGACTCAGACTTCTTTGGGTGAAAAGTCCAAAAATTTGTACTATAACATATAAATATACATTACTGTAGATGATAGGTAAACATTTAACTTAAACATGAGCGGTGGTTTTTGCCCTTGCAGATAAACGTTTTGGGAAATACGCCAAAATTAGTGTTTGGTGGGAAAACATGGGACTGTTGCAGACTAGCAATATAAAAGGGTTAAAATTAAAAAGGTGTGTATTAATTTATGGGGTTGTAGAAATAAGTTCAAGGTATATGTGTCGAGTTGGCTAGAGGCATATCTCCTCCGGATGAGTGAGATATGGCCGTTTTACAGAAACTAGTCAATTCTAGAACATCGATTAGAAAAGGGTTATAATTCCAGAATTTTATACTAAAGTGTTGGGTATAAAGACATGGCTCAGTAGTAGACACATTAATCTAACACCTCTATTTGCACCTTTATAGCTATCATATATTAGGAATTATGTCCGTTTCTGTAAGTAGTTAAAATTCAGAAAACTTTCTAGTTTGTGTTGTTGAGAGTAAAATGTCACTTCCTATTGATTGGAAACTAAATAGATGATGTGGCCTAATATTCTGGAAACTAGACTCAAGGGACTTTCCAGGGGTGAAAGCTTCATTCTTAGATCAATTATAGGCTAGGAGTTATGGATACATGAAGTCGGGGTAAATCTAGAATCTGGATTTTTACGTCTTGAATTGAAATCTAAAACGTGTAGACACACATAGGTAAAATAAGAATTGAGGGATAAAACTTAGTAGGTTTTTTATTACCTATAAGACCAGGTTGAACATCAATTTTGGAGTATAAATTTCGTCGTAATGATGTACGCATCGTTGATCGTATTTTGTACGTATTATAATCGAACGACATAATTATAGGTCGTGATCGAGATCGTTGCTGCTTCGTTTGTATTCGAATTATTTGATCGTGATCGTTGATCAAGGTGAGTTCCATACCCCACTTCCTACTTTTAAGTGGTTTTCCATAACTTTTTCGGGGTGAAGAATACATGCTGCTCGTTTACTAGTAAACTTATGATTTCTACTAACTTAGCGCTACATTGAAGTTTTACTAAAAGCTTTTACTTGCCAACCACAATAAAAAAAAAAAATTTTTTTTTCAATACATGTTTTGTAACACCCCCAAAAATGTGTGGTCGCATCGAAGTATGTTCCGGTGGGATTTACTTTCATAATACACAGCAATAGATAACAATAGAACGACCCCCTAAATGTGGTCGGTTTGAAAAAAATCTCGTGAATTCTTTGAAATTGATATAAAACATTTGTCCCATAAATTGCATCACCATGAAAAAACTTGAATGTATAGACTCCAATGCCCACTTCAAGAAGCCAAATATCTATATCACCTAAGAAAAACATGCTTAAAAAAAACGCGTCCAACATAAAGTTGGGTGAGTTCATAGGTTAGTTAATTATGAATGTCTAAAGTTTCAAATGAATGTATTTGTGCCCACAGTGTCATCACAGTAACCATAGTAAAGGTCCCAGAAAAATTTATAAGAATGCACGACACATTTTATGTCCCAAACAAAGTTAAACAAAAAAAAAACCAAAATTCTTTAGTCCCAAAGATTTTAAAGAGAATGCAGATCAATTTAAATTTTCCCCCACACGAAAATGTTTTCAAAGTATTATTGCCACTTTACTTTAGGGCACAGTAAAATATCCATGTGATTATAAAACAATTAATATACGATTACTCAAATTCATGAAACTGACGCGCTATACGAGAAATAATAGCCATGTGCTTACACCGGACGTCCCCACCTGGACACCCTCAGCACTGAATTACTTTACATGTGCCTACACCGGATGCCCCCACCTGGACACCCTCAGCATTAAATTATTTTATGTGTGCCTACACCGGATGCCCCCACCTAGACACCCTCAGCATTGAATTACTTTACGTGTACCTACACCGGATGCCCCCATTAAACCTGGCACACCTCAGCATTGATCACTCTATAACAATACAACCTGAGTTAATACCGTAAATCATTTCAAATGTAAAGTATGTATTATGTGACC
This sequence comes from Tanacetum coccineum, assembly GCA_026074375.1. Classification (NCBI taxonomy): domain Eukaryota; kingdom Viridiplantae; phylum Streptophyta; class Magnoliopsida; order Asterales; family Asteraceae; genus Tanacetum; species Tanacetum coccineum. The sequence goes on from BQNB010014392.1 coordinate 13,969, forward strand.
AAAGAAAAGAATGTCAAAAAATCATCCCATAGCGAACTATGTAAATGAGTATGCAACCAATTTGTAATCAACCATGTAAATGCATTTGCAAACAAGCATGTTCTCACCCCAAAAATATATGTAAAACAAATAAAACATGGGGCTATAAACTCACAATATCCTTTAAAAACAATCACGTTGTTATAAGATCCCGAGTATGTAAGAAAGAGTTTTGTAGACTAGCATGTAACCCCCTCGCAGGGGTTTATGAACATTCAAAAGATTAAAAAGCGAGGTTATGAACTCACCTCGATGATGTAGAACGATTGACAGATAGGCATCTAATATGCACAATACGAACGGAAGACGAAGCGGCTCGATCAAGAAGTTGCAACTAATCTTAACGGCTAAGTCCCACTAGCCTAGGATAATGTATTTGGGTTTCCCGATGAATGGTTACGTCAACGCGACACGTTGATAAAGATTTAGATTTAAAGTTGTAATACTTTGGTGGTTGGTTAAATAAATAAATTGAAAAGCAAACGCAAAGTATGTTAATATATTATGTATATATAACATATGAAAAATTGACCTTTATATAACTCATACCGTGAGTTATATAACAGATACAACAATCCAAAAATTAATGTGACGTATATAATGCTTTGCAAGTATTATATAATAAGTGTGAGTAAATAATTAAACCAATTATTTTGATACCAACTTAATTAATAAAAAGACTTTGAATAAAAGTAGACACATGTCTTAACGTTATGAATTAAATCAACCGATGTTTGTAATAGTTTATAACCATTATAAAATATAAAGTAATATTTTATAAATTATATTTCGTTTCTTCGACGAGTCGTGTCTAAAACAGTCTGTCTCATTATACCAGTATAGTTTTCGTTCGTGGTCGGATTATCGTATAGTTATATTTTAGTATATTTTTAAAATATAACTTAGTCTCTTTTACCGAGTTAAAATAATAAAAGTTTTAGTAAAACATTTACTAAATATAGAAATTTTATATACATTTCGTTATGACCCTTCCGGTTATATAACGTTTCCCATATTTATCAAATCTAATGTTTTTCCACTTTTCAAACACTCCGCGTGTTTCCAATATATATATATATATATATATATATATATATATATATACTTATATATAAACTAAGCAAATTTATAATCATTACATTTATTTAACCATTTTACACCACCAATAGATATCCGGTTTTTAATATTTATAAACCTTTCGATATATTTATTTGTTGATTTATATTAACCCAAACACACTTTAAAGGTTTTCCTGCTCACCCAAACATCGTCTCACGGTTTTCTGCACATCCAAACGCACCCTACGATTTTTCTGCTAAACCAACCAAATGGTCCCCTTTGTTGTCTTCTCTAAACCCAAACGCTCCTATTGTGTCTCTCTCTCTCTTAAACCAAACACACCCTTATGGTTGCTTGTGCTAAACCAAACGCACCCTTATCGTGCTATATTGTAAACCAAACGCACCATTGATTGTTCAAAAACAAACCAAACGCACCCTGGTGCGATTTAAACCCAAGCCAAACGCACCCTAATCTGCGATAACCCATAAAACAAACACCCATCGTCTGCTATTGATATACCAAACGCACCCTTGGCTGGTGGTTTGACCCACAACCCCACCACAACCATGTGGTCGTAGGTGGCTATACCGAAACCAAACACTCGAAAACTGCGCCGCCCTTGGTTTGCAATACGCACCACCCTAAAATCTATGATAACAATAAACCAACGCACAACCTTCTACAAATTAGAAATCCCATTAGTACTAGGTGGTTGTTGGGGTTTTGGGGAAATGTGGAGCCTGTTGAGAAAACACAACCCAACACACCCTATCTGTTGAAAACACAACAAACCAAATGCCCCTCCCCGGCTGCCATTAAACCGAACGCACCCTGCTCGATGAAAACACAACCCATTCGCTCCCTTTTCGGGGCTGACCCCAACCCAACGCACCCCTAAGCTGGCCCAACAACCCCTATGGCTGTTTATAGAAATCAAACGAACCCTTATTGTTGAAACTGTGGTGGTGGCGAGGTGTGGCCGCGGCTGGGCCGTGGTAACGAGAGGGGGGCAGTGGTGACGTGGGTGTGGTGGTGTTAGTGATGACGATGATATGATGATGATGATGATGCGATGGTGGTGTTGGGGTGGCGGTCGTGGCGGCTGAGACAGCCGGAGGGGAGGAGAAAGACCCGTGGAGGCGCGTGGTATAATGGATCGAGTAGATCCGGTGAAGAGGAGCATCTTTGGTGTTGGCTGGAAAACTCGCCGGAAAAGTTTTCCGGCGGCCGACGACGGCGGCGGCGGTGGTCGAGTGGTGGCCGGCGGTGGCCGAAAAATATGGGGTGAGAGAGAGTGTATTGAATATGTGTGTGTTATTATTTGTAAGAATGAAAATAAAATTATAAAAGTTTTATTTATATTAAAACTTTTAAACTTAAGTGACAAGTAACTAATAGTTGGAGGGTTAATTGTGTAACTTTTTAATGAAATTTTGGTAACTTTCGGTTCAGGACTCGTTTGGACGACTTAACGAATGATTCAACGAGCGAAACTTGGGCGTTGTTTCCAAATCATTGTCTGATAAAAATGAGTATTCATTTGATAATATTTCATAATTTTTATAATTATTTAACTAAATAATCCGTTATTTATTTTGTGAACCGGTTACGCCTTGTCTAAATAGAAAATAGAAGAATGGAATTTCAACTCGAATATTCGCTTTCAACAAACGCCTTTTTAATTAAATTGCTAAAGATATTTTAATTAAATATTTTTTATTTAATAAAACGTGATAATTTAATATAATTTAATTATTTTGCGTTTTCTAAAATTTTGCGAGGCATTTCAGTCAACCTTCTGACTATTTCAGGTCTCGGTCAAAGCTAAAAGTTGTCAGGAATGTCTTTTTACATCAATTATCTTTAGAGTCCGAATAAGAAAACGTGATTTTAGCTGCACCGTGTTTGATAAAATCAACGTTAGGAATACAAATATCTCTTTTAAATATGTCCCGAAAATTACCGGGTTAACTCGGTAAATCGCTTTTATGTGACAATAAAAGACTAAAAGTCAAAAAGTCAAGTCAGACCCTAAAAGTCAAAGGGAAAAATCGTCATTCAAAATTTCGAAAATTCTCAGATGTTACATGTTTGATACATGGTTGTTTACTACTGATTTTATTAAAGTTTGATTTGCTTACTACATGATTGAGATCATTGATTATCTATTTATGAAACCGTGAGTTTTGGACACATTATTTGTTTTTACTAGTGGAACACAAGTGCTTGAAGGGTATGCTTGACCCGATTATGAAATTATCTACATGAGTCGCTATTGCCAAAGTCCTTAATTTCATGAATCGTTAATTGCCCTGTAGGGGTGAACGCTAGTACATTTAATAGATCTTTTTGGTTTGATAACCCAGTCCGAGGTTCGAATCGAATTATTTCGAGCACCTTTTTAACAGGCGATTTGCATTGAGAATCGTAGGTATGAGGCAATAATACCTAGTACTAGGGCAACTGTATTTGCATTTAATATGCGTTATTGTCAAGGTTTCGGTGTCATGAGCTCAATGCGGTAATGTTGAATTATACTTTGAAATACTGTCGCTGGCTGATCTTAAACCTTGTGGTCCACTATTGAATATTACTTGATTTATCGAATCACTACTTGGATTTCGGAAATAATACTTTGAAATGTTGTAGCGCTGCTTTTCTTACTGAAATATTTACTTGAATTATTTCAATACTGCTTTTACTTAAACCTATGAATTCACCAACATTATTGTTGACGTTTTTGCATGTATTTTCTCAGGTTATATTTTGCTAGCTGAGCATTGGGAGCATTCGAGTCGCGTGGATATTAAAACTTCAAGGACTTGGTTTTCTTCACATTCGATAACTATTTTCCTTAAATATACAAAATGATTCACGTTTGAAAACTTGTAATCTTGTTAAATTATAAATTATTGGGATCTGATTTTACTCTAAAATTTTAATCGAATGTGACATTTTATTAACGTCTCTTTTGAGGTCGTTTTCTGTAACTTGTACTTTATACTATGAAGTAGCACCCCAAAGTGGTATTCCGCTGCGTTGTGATTTTATGGGGGTGTTACAACGTATTTCAACATTAGTTAATACTTTCATATTTACCATAGCCATCTTAACATTCCTTTTATCATTTCTATTATAACACTTTGCTTTCGTTATTTTTTTTAGTTAATTTTCATCAAGGACTATAAACTACTTGAGAAAATTCAATACTTTTGATTTCATAAATTTAAACTTCAACTTTTACTTTCACATTTTACATAAATGTGCTAATACAAATTATCGACCACTATAGTCATTACTTTCATTAATACCATGGCCTAATGCATATTATATCATCAATTTAATCTTCATCCTTCGTCCTATACTATTAACATCTAAAACTTAGCTTTCTCCTAAAGTCTTTAGTAAATGTCGTATTCTAACTCTTATTTCACCTATCTTATTTCCTATGACATCTAACTAATTTTAGACTCCCATTTTCTACTTCGGTAATTCCTCTCGTGCTATGCCGAGAACACATAAGCCCACTTATCTATACTTCTTTATTTACATTAAGAAGTGTCACAATCAATGCAAATAAAGAAATATTGACTTATGGTTTGGTGATTCACAATTTCTTTATTTAAATGAAGAGACATCCCAATCTATTTAAATAATGAGATTATAAGTCATCCTGCTTATATACTCCCGTCATAACACTCAAACTTGCTCAAGTCTTCATTACTTTCCTTTAGTTACATATCAATAACTCATTCATTTTTAATATCGTCTTTCATATCCTTGTGGTAATACCAACCTTACGTTGGTCTTTACATTCCATTATTTGGCTATCTCCCCGTAGGGATTTTCCTGTTATTAATACCCTTGTGGTATCATCAACCTTTACTTAGCATTGGACCCAAGCTATGTTTAATTTATCGTTCTTTACCCCTTTTGACATATACATACCTTTCTAAGCATATACTCTTTCATTTCCTTTTTTATTGCCTTACGCAATTTTACTTCACAGTTTATCATCTTTCTTTATATTATACAAAATCCAAATGATACTTGTCATTCTCATGTATTACATGTACATATACATTTTCACGTTTCATTTATCATTCTCTTGTCAACCCCAAGTGGGCAACTTATTCAATTTTCTATATCAAAACATCATTTTAGTTTGCTTAACTTTTTGCGTATAAACCTTACATAGGTTATTCTTATGATATGCTCACTTCACTTTATTCATCAAATACATCTCTTTCATTTATTAACATGATTCTAGTCATTCTTTATCAATCGTTAGAGTAATTAGCATCATTTAAGATTTCTAACGCAATTCTTCTTAAACATCATTCATTCACCACATTTATCTGTAATTGTCATTAGGAATAAGTTATTGTTTTTTCTATGTGACATTTCTCATCATGTTTTAGACACACTTTTACATATCATGCTTACTAGCGTCTATTCTCATTTACTTGCCCCCTATTCCCGTATTTTCATCATGATTCATTTAAAATGCAATCCTATGCATTTAACGTAGCTCAAACACTTCATAAACTTATAGCGTCATGCATATCATACATCACTTAGAAATATAATTAACATAGCATATACCTCACATTATATAAGCATACTTTCCCATATTTAATACTTACTTTTAATACATAATAGTTTTTACGCAAGCAACCTTTTCATAATTCAAACATGTTCGCATTTACTTAGCTCATACTTACATACTTTCATCATTACTTATTAAAATGCAATCTTATGCATTTATCTTAGCTCAAGCATTTCTTAAACTCATATCATCATATACATCCTACATCACTTGCATATTTATATAATCCACCATAGACTTCACATTATATAAGCATATACTTCTACGCTTAACACTTTTCTGATAAGTATTTCTCATTCTTAGCCTCATTCCTAATCCTTTAGTCTATGGCAAAATAATATATATCATTTCTCATAATCATTCTATATCTAAACATTATCATTTTATTTGCTGCGAGTACTTAATCTACCTTATACTATTCTTCACTACTTATACTTACGGCATAAGCATCTATGAGTGGTTTAAGTTTAGGAAATTCTATAGTGGAAACCTACTTCTCTTAGACCGAAGCTCTGATACCAAGTTGAAACGCCCCTTTCCCGACTCAAATAAAAAAAATTTGACCACTGCTAACATTTGGTAAGTAGTCTAAATAGACCTTTCAGCCATCTAAATTAGACCCATTTCCTACATAACCCTTTTTAAGTTGGTAATAGTCTAAAATATACCTTTATGCATCTAAATTGGACCAATTTCCTGTAGAACTCTTTTTAAGTTGGTCATAGTCTAAAGTAGACCCTTTTTGCATCTAAAATAGACCCATTTTCTACACTTGTATATTTGGACCACATTGATCAAAAACAACATGAACCACCTTTGAAATGCAAAAAAACTTCCTAGATTCATTATACAACTTACAACATCACATTATAAACTTTCAGTTCCATAACCAAATGTAGTCTAAACGACCCTTAAACACATACTTTATGATTCATTGGGTGACTAGCCAAACACCCCTTTTTACCCATTTTACATTCTTCTCTTGACCCATTTACATTCATTTATACACAAGACCATAACAAAAGACTTAGACACTTAACAATAACATAAAAACCATTTTACGGCACTTGGGGTTCAACTTTGATTTGATCTTGATATCTAGTACTAAGCTTTATGCATAAACTACCTACTTATATTCCTTTCTTCCCAATATTTATCATTTACCAATTGTTTTACCTTCATCGCAAGAACCTACAAAACATTAAACATCTAAACCGTAAGCACGAGGCTTAGTAAGTAAACGACAATAACATGATATTATATATCTTTCATCACATAAGCATCATTCTTAGCCATCATTAGTCCATATGACTAAATTCATAAAATCTATCACATTACACATTAAACACATTATTTCATATCATAAAAACCATTACATACCTTTAATATGTCAAATTAGACTTAATCACATCCTTTGCTATCTTTGCCCAACTACTCTCAAATCTACTATTAGTTCAAGCCTTCTAACCAAGGCATCCTAAACTTTTCGTACATTATCCACATAACACATACATGGTAAAATCAATATAAATTCACATTATAACCGGTTTACTTACCTTGAATTTAAGCAAATAAACATAGGCATTATCACCATCATCTTCAATCCTTGCTTCCTACTCAATTATCATTGCAATTACCTATTATCACATAAGCATAATATCATCACCAAGGGTTTACACAACCTTTTATTCATACCCATAATTTACCCAATTTCCTTCCTTAATCATCATATGATCATATCTTGATCATATGATGAAAACCCTATTTTCTTTACATTAAATCTTCAATTAACCTTAACCCATATTATTAAACACCTTAATACTCATCTTAGAATATCAATTACCCAAAACCCCCACATTGTTTATATGAACCCTAATTCATAATTCTTCAATTAACTTAATTAAGGATTACTTACCTTGTAGGATCATTGCTAGTGACTTATCTCTTGAGTTGGAACCTAATCTTCTTCATTCTAGATCATCAAGCCTCAAGCTTGGTTTTCCTCTTTTTTCTTCTTCCTGGGTCGACATACACCAGATACTATACTACTCAAGAAGTGTATGGAAAGTCCTGGGATTTTAGTTATTAATTGACACAACTTTGGTAAATTAACACCTCTAGTCCTTCAACGTCCTTTTCTTATAATTTCACCGCATACTACTTTCTACAACATATAACTCATTTACCACATGTTAATTTTAGTCCCTTAACTCTATTCTTTTTATTATTGTGACGCACAATATTCTTTAACACCATTTACATAGCATTAATACTTATACTTTGACCACCAAGTTTGACTAGCCAATCACGTAAAGCCTTCAAACTTATAAAATCATAGTCAAACTCATTCTGATGACATTCTCGTAATAAAATACTTAAGAGGGAAGTGCAAAAAACATCCCTGTGGATTACCAAAAAACCGTCTCACGTCCCTCGTTAATATTTCGCGCAGATTTCATCCCTCCGTTAGTGAAATGAGGCACCATACATCCCTGAGGATGAACGTGCAAATATTTTGTCAGTTAAAGGGGAAAAAGTGACGCAAAAGTACATCTCTTTTGTTTGCAAAAAAGTCTGTCTCACATACCTAAGTGACCAACATTTTTCCCCCTTAACTAACAAACTATTTGCATCGTTCGTCCTCAAGGATGTATGGTGCCTCATTTTACTAACGGAGAGATGAAATCTACGCGAAGTATTGACGAGGGACGTGAGACAGTTTTTTGGTAAATCACAAGGATGTATTTTGCACTTTATTCAATACTTAAAAACAGGTTTTGGGGTGTTACGACCGGATTATGTACACAAAATATAATGTTTTATAAATAATAGATGTCCAGTAATAGTTTTCAAACTCATAAGCGAGTTACCAAAATAAGTCAAGAATCCAAAAAGGATTCTAGTTTTCAAATAATAGACCTCGTTACGCAAAGTGACGTAATACAATTTAATTCATATATAAGTGAGTATGTATGCTATAGTGTTTATGCGAGGCACTACTTAAATGTATTACAGCCTAATAGTTTTCATATCTCCAATCATGTTTAAAGTTGTATAGTGTGGCACTAACACTTAATACTATGCACCCTTGTGAAGGGAGTGAGGAGGGGTTAATCTCCTAATATCGCTATCCATAAGTACTAACGTCTCAATCCCAACAAGAAGGAAAAGTGAGCTAAAAGTAGTGGCGGGTTCCAAGCATCAAACAACATACATATCAAGTTCAAAGTTCAACGTATTTTTCAAAGTTCCATAAGTTCAAATAAAGTTTAATACGTTCAAAGCTCGACGAGTTCAAGACCAATTCAATAAGTTCAAATCAATTTCAATACATTAATAGTTCAACAAGTTCAATACCAATTCAATAAGTTCAAATTAAGTTTAATAAGTTCAAGTATGCTCAAGTTTAAATATAGAAAAGTAAGAGCATAGCAATACGACACATCATGCTTTTCAACCTAAAACATTTAAAACATGTAAAAAGGGGATGTGAGAAACTCACCTCAAAAGCTAGAACAATCGATGACTTCATAGCAATTCACAACAAGTAGGCAACCCAAACAAAAGTGCACCCTTCTAGCCAAGACCTAAGGTAAATAATATACCTAATTAGATCCTAAACGATATGCTCGAATGTTATTGACATTCATTAAATAATTTTCATGATCACATTTGCTTTCCAAAGTTCACATTTTAACGTTTCACTTAAATTCGTAGAATAACCCAATTTCGCGTCACTTTAAAAAGTTTGTTTGACCAAGTGAAAGTCACTTCTGGTTTTAGTCCTTTTAATACATCATATTACCAGGTGTTTAGTGTGTCTCACAATAATTGCAACAATTTTTATAATGTTTGACCCACTCAATTAATCCAAACTCCTAAAACTACTCATTTTTAGACCACTTTTTGTATTTTAGTAACCTAAGTACTTTTTACTCACAATTATACTTTGGGCTTCTGGAAATATTTTATTAACATGTTAAAGTACTTATAAACTGAATTTTAGCCATTGAAGTGTTCCCTATATTGATTTGTGGTCCAAATAAGTTAGATAAAAGTTACTGACGAAAACAGTCCCAATGAGTACTCAACTTGTTTCAATGTCAAATGTGTCCAAAAAGATCCATATTGCTAAAAATTCTTTGGGTTTTTAAAGTAAACATTCATACTCAAGATTTAGTGGTATTGTGGGTCCCTTAGTTGCAAGTATGACAAATTTATGGTGACTTAAAATGGATTTATTTTCAGCTTCGCATGCAAATTTAGAGTTTGTTCCTTACAATATCCAATATTTTGACCACATTAACAACTCTTATCACTAAAGTCCAATCATATCAAGATAGTAAATAAAGATATTAAACTGTTAGAGGTGGTTTGAAAATAAAAGAATAATTTATGAAGATTTTATAAGCCTTTCAAAATTGAATGTCAAATCTGGCAATTTTATTAACTTTCTGCACACTAATCTTGTATATTTTTTTTGAAAATATTACGTGCCTCTGCAGGTTTTTGATAAAATTACAATGACTCATTTAAGTTAATTTTTAAAAAAAGAGGCAGCCATAACTCCAAAAATTTAGTGAGTTACACCTATTTTAGTAAAGAATAATTTTTCAATCAGCTCACTATCTTTATTTTACACCAATTTGCATGCATTTATCTAACACTTTTGACTCAAAAACGACCACACCAACTGTTGGTACTCTTTTTAACATCATTTTAGTGTTGGAAAACATTCTTAGATCAAAGGTTTCTTGTTATTTAATTTGACAAAAATTTTATGCAATATTTAAGTGCATGAATAAAAGAATTAGCTCTCTTAGTGCAAGAACAACACAAGTTGTCTTGCACCAAGGTTTGTACCTTGATAAATGGAGGAAGTGAGGGATGCTTAGGAGCTGAGATGATGAGTGTTCTTGATAGACTTCTTTTATGACCCCTTGATTTAAGATTTTAACCCACAACTAACTAGTTAACCCTTAAACATTGTTGTTCTTGATTCAAACCCTTCAAAATCTTCAATCTTCTTTATGTTTTCTTCTTGTGTGGCGTCCAAATTAGAGAGAGAAGAGAGATTAATCTGAATTTTAGAGTGATAAATAATGTGGAGAGTGGTATTGCATGAGGTTGAAGTGAATACTAACAATAGCTAGTGGTTTTGCACATAGATAGTTAGATGTGATGTTGGTGTAAGACCTAAAATGAGAAGGAAAAGAATTGTGTGGATGTGTGGGTGGTTGTGGGTGGCAACAAGGGTGATAGGGGGAGGGATTTTTGTATTTTTTTAGCTATTAATTTGATAGTGTATCTACCATTTAAATGTTACAAGTTATTTTGCTTAATTTGTAGACATTCGGTAAATACATAAAAAGTTGTAAAAACATAACTTTTGAGATAGTTTATGATTTTGATAAATTATATTTTCTCATGTGTTTTGACATTGTTATAATGTTATTTGAGCATATCATTGGTCGTTAGGACCGTTAACTATGATCGTTAGGTCAAAGGTGCACTCGATCAACTAGGGTTCCTAATAAAACAAGCGTTAAACGCTAAAAGTAATATGACCACATAAAAGTGACTCCACAAATAATTAAAAAGTGACAATTAACATACGTTTGCTTTCGGTTACTGACCTCAAAAATTGACGGATGTCACAAGAGCTATTTGAAGTTGACTCTGGAAGGATTTGCATTCGTCATTGTGAAGTGCTAAAGAGCATCACTCTGAATGTTGTGGCAAGATCACAAGGATAGTACGTAGGACTCTTGTTAACAACTTGTGAACTTAATTGCTTCCAACAAGTGTTTTGTCTTTCATGTGTCCTAATGAGATTTATATTTGATCTCTTTGGCTCTAGACTTGATTTATGCGTTTTACTTTTAGTGATCGGAGGCTGGAGTAGATTGCCACCTATTCAATATCAACATTCTCAGAGTGATCAGTCAATGGAAGTCGTGTTAATCTCTATGACAAATGAGACAATGATCTTTTAAGAGAAACTTGAATGGTTGGAAAGGGTTGTGTAGTGCATCAGTGGGTACATGATGTCCTTCTTCAAGACCCTTTATGGAGGGCTTCTTTCTCTAAACCATTTATCCTTACATTTATTTTTTATTCTTCAACCCCTTCAATGTTTACCAAGACATCATTACTATCATGATATTGTGGTTGTTTCGGTGATAACTCATGTCTTTAGCTAACATTCTTCCCTTTTCGCATTCTTCTCCATATCTTACCTAAAGACTACCATTTCTAACTATGGTGAGTCCTTGGGTAGATCCTTATGAGTATGGTTGGATCATAGGACAATACCTAACCTTATCCACCTTATGACTTCAGAATCGTCATGAATTAGTTGGTTGTTAGGTATTTGATCATAACCATAAAACAATTGAAAATTAATCAAAATGTTTGGTAGAATTATAAAAAACATTTGACACTTTGAGAGTTTCTTCTTTTGAAATATTACCCCTTCATACGTGCATCGATATTCGAAAGTGTTTCGCACATGTGGGTAGAAGTTAAAGAACACTTTGAGTCTTTTAGATAACTTATTATTTTTCTTGATCACATTTTATGCATATTTCTTCCTTTACTTTAAATACTAAGTCACTTAGTTTTTGAAATACCAAGTGCTTAAAATTTATCATGAAAATTCCATGAAGAGAAAATGATACCATTAATTATGCATGAATTATTTAAATGTTATGGAAGAATGTTCCATCAGCTCCCCCTTAATTTTACATATGTTTGACACCACTAAAGAATGATACCAATTTGTAAAAGAGATATAAAATTGAGTTGGAGATAGTGTTGAGCACACAATTTTAAAAGTTTAAAAATAATCTTTGAATAATACTTAAAAAGTTATGATTAGACATTGAATTATCTTATAACACATTTGGAAGGAAAGTTATATCCGAGTGTGTGTCTATCTAGAACGGATGGTTACTAGGCCACTGGCGCGGTTTTCGATTTCTCTATACCAGATGTAGCTTCGATCGCTGACACGTTTTTTGATATATCCGCACTCTTTAAAAACTATTGGTTATTGAATTACCACTTATGTTATTAAGAAACTTTTAGGAAATGTCTAGCGCATAATTTTGTAAGATACCATGATTGAAATTTGTCTTGATGAAAATCTTTTTGCAAAAATTATGCTAAGACACAACATCAAAGATATTTAAATGTTTTGAATACATAAAGAATTGTCGTGAAATGATGTATCTAAAAGCATTAAAACTTTAGTTTTGGAAAAACACCCCCTCAAAAATAGATTCCCTTGTAAAAATAATCCTCTTTTGAAAGTTCTACGAGGAAGGGATTGTTGAATACATAATTTTGAAAGATACCAATTGTTAAATCACTTTTTGTAAGATGTTGTCATTAAACGCATTCTTGAAAAATTATGTTCAACTGTTGAAAAACCACTTGTTAGAATACGTCTCTTCTAATGCTAAGGATAAGTGCACGTATGCGTGCACTCTCCTTTGTCATTGGAGTCCAAGTTGTAATCTAAGAGTGATTAAAAGTTATGTACTTGAGCTCAAAACTTTGAACGTTTTGTATAAGTAGCTCAAGGCCGAGAAAATTGCTCTTTTTATTGTTAGGATAAGTTATCTTTAAAGATAAACCTTCCTTTTTTTGAAGTCCAGGTTATGTACTGATGTCACACCCTGACAATGGCAAAAACTCGAGAATGCAACATAATGATCAATCATAACACAAGATACAAAATAGAGAAAACTACAATGCATAAACTTCCAGTGTTACGAAAACCATCAACCTCAAACAACCTCGAGTGATGTCCCAAATCACTATCAAACTCCACAATCTCTTACAATTATCCAAAAGCCCTCACAAGGGTCGAAATCCAAACTTAAACCAAGAACATCCAAATACTAAAATCAAACAAACAAGCAAGCAAGACTTTACATGAAAAATCCACACGGGATACTTCTAAGTCTGCCATCACATATCACCAATTTATTTCTCTTTCACTTCACCAGAAAATGATACTCGAAAACGTCAACAATAATGTTGGTGAGCTCGTAGGTTTGACCTTAATCCCAAAAGCTGTGCCAATATTTCAAACAGTGGACAATAGTGCAATATGACAGTGAATTTTTGCAAACAATCCAAGACATAGCATCTCCGCTAGTCAATCATCATATGTCACTTACGCACCTAAAGGGCCTACCAGCTGGAGCACTAGATTAGGGCAGGACCACACACAAACTAGGGTAGGCGTACCCATCCGCTCTAATAATCACACAAATACTGGGTATGCGTACCCATCCGATCCAAACAATCATGCAACACATAATATTCACATAGCAGTCATAAGCACGTATCTTGTCCCAAAAACAAAACCGCATTTCGCACATATCAATTCAAAACATTTCAAAACACATTTAAGTATCATTTTTCCCCAACGGAAAATACAGTAAAAATGGGGCTACGAGAACTCGCCTCAAGCATGTCTTTAGCAACCAAATCTCAACCACGCAAGAAAATGCAATGATGCCCGCACATGACCAAGTCCAGTTAATGTCCCAATTTAATCATCCATTTGCAAAACAATCTTCACGTTTGATGCATACGTTGTACAATTACTAATAACAATTTAGTGGTGTGATGGTTAACGACATATCCCAACAATCATATTAATCTCATTACTCAATAATACATACTTATACTATTTTAGAAAAATAGATAAGTAATATACGTAAATATTTATAATTAAATAAATTATAAAATATACTCTAAGTCCATTCGGTAACCTTAGTCACCGTGAAAATAATCATATTAGAGTTGAAAATGATACCGTTTACTCATGGTAAACATATTCGAGTAGTTTTGAGAAAAAATGTATTTTTCGTCTTTAGTGAATTTATTAAATAAATAAAATAATAAAATAATATTTTATTATTTAAAATAAAAAATCATGTTTTTAGGAAAATTTCTAAGTATAAACTTTTACGAAATTTCGACATGATCTGTACCCTCATACAACGTTTTTCAAGGTTTCAAACCATATTTTCAACATTTTTCATAAATTCGACACTTTTCGACAAAACTCCAAAATCTCAATCTTTAACGTTTACTAAAACGTTTTTCCCAAAATATTGTTCAATGTCACTTCATAAATACATTTTCACTTTCAAGAGTTCGTCAAAACTCTTATAACGACTAAATATCGCTTATTGGGCTTTAAGGCCCAACAAGGGCCCATTAAGATATTTATAAGTCCAAAATATGATCCAAGTCCAAAACCAAGGTCCATTTATATACATAAGCTTATACTAATAAGTAGAAAATAATCCAGACCACAATAAGCCCTCCTATTAAGCCACAGCTTAAATAGACTTATTGGGCCATAAGTCCATAAGCTCCAAAATACGTATATTAAGCTTGAAAATAAGCTAATAAGCTACGTATCGCATTTGGTTACTACCATAAGCCTTAAAAATAGTCCCTAAACATACGCCGTAACACAAAATAGTCAAAATCACTTTCCTAGTGATTTTGAAAATCACGTGGCATATAAGCCCAAAATAAGCCAAGAAATAGCTTAAAAATAACCCCAAATAAGCTATACAAGCTACTATTAAAAATAAGTTATCTAGCAACATATATTATTCAACCATCATGACCACAATATCAAAACTACAAAAACTCATGTTTTCCTTTTTAAATCCAACGAACCATACACAACCTTTTATTCCTTTCCTTTCCAAAAATTGATTTTCACGACGATCAACTTGTACAACTAACATCTATGCATCAAAATAAACCCAAAAGGACAAACGAAATTTAAATTTGAAAACTTACAAGAAAATCTTCAAAAATGTAGATTTCGACACGAACCGGACAACCCAAACGTTGTTTAAATGAATACCCAAATACTCGTATCAACCCGGAATATCACGTTCTCGACCAAAGTTGGAAAATTTATATGTTTTTGTTGGTGGCTTAGGTCAGACGCACCATACACACACACTTGTGTGTGTTTGTTTTTATTAAATGAAATGGAATGATTGGAAACTTTCTAGTAAATGGAATATAAGTGTACAATGTTTAGACAAAAGAGCTAACATCATGCCTCCTTGTCCCTCCCTTGTTTTGAACCGTGTATGGCATCCTAGGGGTGTTGGTCTCTTCCTTTCGTGTCGGGATCACTTAAATACTCGTAAAACTCAACCGTAAAATTTACCCCAAAGTGAATTAGCATTTTTATTCACCTTAAAAATACTTTTCCATTAACCTAGAGTATTTTACACGACATATTTACACATTAAACCCTTCAAAACTCATTTGGACATTAACGGACGTGTCGGCCTCGTTTTTTTGGCATTTTTCAAATTACATGAGACAAACCACCCGGAATACAAATAACACAATAATACCTTCCAAAAGGGATTATTAATCATAATAAACCATAAATCACCATAATTCTCATAAAATCACCATCGTCAACACTCAATACGGTACAAAATCTGAATAAACTGACAAAAGTTAAATAGTCAAAGGACTATAAATGAAATATTCAGAACACAAAAAGGGGAAAGGTTACATTCCACCCCCCTTAAATAAATTTCGTCCCCTAAATTCAACTACTAACATCACTAAGCAAATGCGGGTACTTTAATTTCATCTGATCTTCACGTTCCCACGTGAATTCAGGGCCATGTTTCGAATTCCACCGAACCTTGACGATGGCAATCCTACTACGCTTCAGCTTCTTAAACTCTCTTTCTAAAATTTCCACAGGCTCTTCCACAAAATTCAACTTAACATCGACTCGAATCTTATCCAAAGGCATTTGTAGTGTTGGATCAGCCAAACACTCTTAAGTTTGACGCGTGGAACATGTCATGGACACCATTCAACTCCTCAGGCAAATCTAATCGATAGGCCATGGGGCCTACCTTTTCAATAATTTTAAAAGGTCCAACAAATCTAGGTGCTAACTTTCCTTTCTTCCCAAAGCGTACCACACCTTTCCAAGGCGACACTTTGAGCAAGACATAGTCACCTACACTAAACTCTAAAGGCTTCCTCCTCTTATCAGCATAACTTTTCTGACGATCACGCGCAGCCTTAAGTCTATCCTTAATCTGCGAGATCTTCTCAGTAGTCTCTTGCACTAACTCAGGTCCTATCAACTGACCTTCTCTAACCTCAGCCCACATAATTGGCGAACGATACTTTCTACCATACAATGCCTCAAACGGAGCACATCTCACACTAGAATGATAACTATTGTTATACGAAAACTCAACCAATGGAAAATGAACATCCCAACTTCCCCTGAAGTCTAGGATGCACGCTCTAAGCATGTCTTCCAAAGTCTGAATAGTACGCTCACTCTGACCATTGGTCTGAGGGTGATAAGCCGTACTCATATCTAAACGATTTCGTAATGCCTCTTGCATTGACTGCCAAAACCTTGAGGTGAAACGACTATCACGATCCGATATAATCGAGATCGGCACACCATGTCTAGCAACTATCTCATTCAAATACAATCTAGCCAACATTTCCATCTTATAATCCTCACGCATAGGTAGAAAATGAGCAGACTTAGTCAATCGGTCCACAATGACCCAGATTGTGTCATGCCCACTACTAGTCCTAGGCAACTTAGTCACAAAATCCATAGCTATCCCTTCCTATTTCCATATGGGAATCTCAGGTTGCTGAAGCAAGCCAGATGGCCCTTGATGCTCAGCCTTAACCTTCAAACAAGTCAAACACTTACTAACATACTCAGTTATATCCTTTTCCATTTTGGTCCACCAATACCTATCTCTCAAATCATAATACATCTTATCAGCACCTGGGTGTACAAAGTACTTCGACTTATGGGCTTCATCTATTATCAGGGTTCTCACCTCACCCTTCAAAGGTACCCACATTCGATCCAGGTAGTACAAAGTTCCATCACTTCTCTGTTCTATCATCTCATCCAAACCTTTCTGCAATCCTGCAAACTCATCCACAACCTCCTTCTGAGCCGCCAGTATCCTATCCTTGATACTCGACTGAAGGATCATATTCATAGCTCTAACTCTCTTAGGCTTTACTCTTTCCTTCCTACTTAGGGCATCAACCACCACATTCGCCTTACCAGGATGGTAGCGAATTTCACAGTCATAATCACTAAACAACTCTATCTAACGACGCTGTCGCATATTCAATTCTTTCTGACTAAAGATATGCTGAAGACTCTTATGGTCCGTATAGATGACACTCTTTGTCCCATACAGATAATGTCTCCAGATCTTAAGTGCAAACACGTCTGCACCCAACTCTAAATCATGGGTGGTATAGTTCTCCTCATGAATTTTCAACTGCCTAGACGCATAGGCTATCACTTTACCTCTTTGCATTAACACACAACCTAGTCCTATCCTAGACGTATCACAATATACCACAAAGTCTTTTGGTCTATCGGGGAGAGCTAGAACAGGCGCATTACATAACTTATCCTTCAAGGTCTGAAATGCCAATTCTTGTTCCTCACCCCACTCGAAAGTCTTACTTTTCTGAGTCAAGATAGTAAGAGACTTAGCTATCTTAGAAAAGTTCTCAATGAACCTACGGTAATACCCAGCCAATCCTAAGAACGAACGAACCTCAGTCAGAGTTCTAGGGGCTTTCCAATTCTTAACAACTTCAATCTTACTAGGGTCTACATGAATCTCATTACCATTTATCACATGCCCAAGAAACTGCACTTCTCTAAGCCAAAATTCACACTTAGAAAACTTAGCATACAATTTATCCCTTTTTTAACAGTCCCAAGACTAAACTTAAGTGTTCTGCATGCTCCTCTTGAGTCTTAGAGTAGATTAAGATATCGTCTATAAATATTATCATAAACTTATCAAGATATGGCCTACAAAATCTATTCATCAAATCCATAAACATTGCTGGTGCATTAGTCAGACCAAAGGGCATTATAGTAAACTCGAAATGTCCATAACGAGTGCTAAACGCAGTCTTTGGAATGTCATCCTCATGCACTCTTAGCTGATGGTATCCAGACCTAAGATCTATCTTCGAGAAAACTGCGACCCTTACAGTTGATCAAATAGATCATCAATTCTAGAAAGTGGTTAACGATTCTTAATAGTCAACTTGTTCAATTCTCTATAATCAATACACATCCTAAAAGAACCATCCTTTTTCTTAACAAACAATATTGGCGCTCCCCAAGGCGACGAACTTGGTCAAATGAAACCTTTGTCTTGGAGTTCCTTGAGTTGTCCAGACAACTCCTCCAATTCAGAAGGTGCCAAACGATATGGAGACTTTGCTACCGGCATTGCTCCAGGGATTAACTCAATTCGAAACTCAATTTCTTGAATAGGCGGTAACCCAGATAGGTCATTCGAAAATACCTCAAGAAATTCTCTAACCACAACAATCTCTTCTTGTTTCTTAATACCCATTAAAAATTTCGCTTTCTCATCCGGTCTCTCTCCTAATACTCTAAGCACCTTGCCATCCGGTAGTGGTATCCTCACTACCTTCTCATGGCAAATTATTTCAGCTTTATAATTAGACAACCAGTCCATACCTATAATCACATCAAAACTCCCATGTCCAAAAGGTATCAAGTCGATGTCAAAGACATGACCCTTGATTTCTAGTTTACAACCCTTAATAACCTTATCAATCTCTACTAGCTGCCCGCTAGCTATCTCAATCTTATCTGAAACCTAAGTCGTTAGGCTCTAAGCCTAACAGAGGTATGTAAGTAGTGGAAACAAAACTATAATTGGCACCAGAGTCAAAAAAGGTAGTGGCAAAATGATTGTTCAAAGTAAACGTACCCGTCACAATGTTCGGATCCTGGCGAGCTTCCTCTACTCCCAACATAAATGCCATACCCCTAGCCTGGTTTCCTTGGTTTTAACGACCCTGGCCCCCGTTATTAGCAGTAACTTGATTTGGACGATTTTCTCCCGGTCCTTGTGGTCTATTCCACCTAAGGCAAGCAGGTCTAACATGGTCGATACTACCACACTCATAACATGCCCTAATAGTTGGGTTTCTAGCATTGACATGGTTCACATTCCTTGGCACACTTCTACAATCCCTTGCCAAATGACCCAGGCGGTTAAAGTTGTAGCATGTCCGACAAATCCCACCGGGTGCATAGAAGCAGTTGCAGATGGTACACTTGGGCCAAGTACCCATATTCTCTCTTCTTACAGGGTTTATAGTAGTAGCAAAAGCATTCACAGTCTTAGTCCTCTTATTATCATCCCTTTCACTCCTATCCTTGCTAGGTTCTCCCACACTTCCTCTTTTTTCAACTTTCATAATTGATCTATTTCTCACAGCCTCATCAGTCAGTGCACCAGAAATCTGCACAGCCTTTTATATATTCTTTGGCTCTGTTGTTGCCACCATCCCATGGATCTGTGGAGTAAGGCCATACACATACCTCTCAATCATCCTACTCTTAGGAGTTACCAAATGTGGAACTAACCTAGCCAACTCATGAAACCTATCAGTATACGCAGCATGGCCAGCCCCGACCATGGCGTGATTCCCACTAACTCAGATTCCAACTTTTGCATCTCAATACTAGGACAAAACTCTTGTATCAACATAAACTTAAAGTCGTTCCATGGCATACTAATAGCAACTTCCCGGCCTAGCATGCGGATCTGAGAGTTCCACCACGTTAATGCCTTACCCACAAATTAATCCAGTGTGTTCTTTCACTCTTTGTCAGATACTACAACCACTCATATCATGCACATACTCCATTTTCTCAATCCAACGAGTAAGAACTACAACACCTCCCTTACCATCATATTCCTTAGGGTTACAAGCTAAGAACTCCTTATATGAACAACCTACCCGGTTGCCATTCACTATCACATTCCTAACGTTCTCATTAACCACATTACTATTCTGATTTCTAACATTTCCTCGGTTACTAACCTGAGCCAACATGGCGGGTAAGAGGTTCTGTAATTGTTGGGCAATGATCATTGAGAAGTCGGGTGCTCCCCCATTGGCTCCCTCTACATTCCCATTGACTCCCTCTACACCCCCATTAGCTCCCATACCTTGGTCATTTCCTTGACCATTCAAATCATCAACACGCTCATCATTACCTTCCCTAGGTCTTCTACCCCTTCCACCTCTACCAACCCGTTCACCCGTTCCCCCTCCTAGTGATTCGGCAGCAGGCCGGCCAGCACTTCGGGTCCTCATTCTTGGCGGCATTATCTATACGAGGGAGAACATGGGCAACGTTAGGTAAGTGGGAAGACTAATATATATATATATATATATATATATATATATATATATAGAGAGAGAGAGAGAGAGAGAGAGAGAGATAGAGAGAGAGAGAGAGAGAAAATCTTACAATATATACCGATATACACATAACACCACCCTACGGTGTCAACATCAATTTGTGTGAACAACATTACTAAGTATGAGTGAGTTGTGATACGCTTATAACTACGTTGGCCACCGTACTTATATTCGCATCCTTTCCCATTCATATTCAATATTGAGCCCACCCATTTCAATGACTGACATAACTAAGGCACCAAACCGCGAACACACAAAGGCACACAAAAGCGGAACACCGCACACATAGATCCTATACGCAACTAGACGACGGATCTTAGGTTATAGTCTAGGCCAATCCACCTAGTTCTCTATAACCTTGGCTCTGATTACCAATCTGTCACACCCCGACAATGGCGAAAACTCGGGAATGCAACATAATGATCAATCATAACACAAGATACAAAATAGAGAAAACTACATTGCATAAACTCCAAGTGCTATGAAGACCATCAACCTTGAACAAACTCAAGTGATGTCCCAAATCGCTACTAAAATCCACAATCTCTTACACTTATTCAACTGCCCACATAGGGGACCATAATCCAAACTTAATCCAAAACATCCAAAAACCAGATTCAAACAACAAGCAAGCAAGACTTCAAACAAAAATCCTCACGGGATACTTCTAAGTCTGCTATCACAATCACCAAACTACTCTTCTTTCACTTCACCTGAAAATGATACTCGAAAACGTCAACAATAATGTTGGTGAGCTCCTTTTTGCGTTAGTTAGAGGTATTTTTTTAGGTAAATTTTTTGGGGGGGTTATTTTGTGTAGTTATGGCGTAGGTTTGACTAAACGCCAAAAGTTTGTGCTGGTATTTCCACAGTGACAATAGTGCTATATGACAGTGAATATATGCTAACAATCCAAGACATAGCATCCCCGCTAGTCATATCTCAACATCCAATAATAAATCCGGAGTCGCAACTCCCAAATCACTAACGCACCAAAAGGGCCTGCCAGCTGGAACACTATATTAGGGCGAACCACACAGAACCTTGCATGCCAAACACAGCACATGCAAGTACCACACAGAACCTTGCATGCCAAACACAGCACATGCAAGTACCACACATAACCTTGCATGCCAAACACAACACATGCAAGTACCACACAGAACCTTGCATGCCAAACACAGTACATGCAAGTAAATCAACACATAATATTCACATAGCAATCATAAGCACATATCTTGTCCCAAAAAACAAAACCACATTTCGCACAGATCAATTCAAAACATTTCAAAACACATTTGAGTATCATTTTCCCCAATGGAAAAAAAACAGTAAAAAGTGGGGCTACGAGAACTCACCTCAAGCAAGTCTTTAGCAACCCAATCTCAATCACATAAGCAAATGCAACGACGCCCCGGCACCCAACCTAGGTCAGTTAATAACCTAATTTAATCATTCATTTACCCCCCCCCCCCCAAAAACAATCTTCACGTTTGATGCATAGTGTTTTAGACGCGTTGTACAATTACCCAAAACAGTTTAGTGGTGTGATGGTTGACGACTTAACTCCACAATCATATCAATCTCATTCCCCGATAATACATACTTATACTATTTAGAGAAAATAGATAAGTAATATAAATAAATATTTATAATTAATAATTATAAATAATTTTTCGACAAGTCCATTCGGTAAACCTTAGACACTTCAAAATAATCATTATACGGTTGAAAATGAAACGTTTACTCATAATAAACACATTAGAGAAGTTTCGAGAAAAATTATATTTTTCGTCTTTTAGTGAATTTATTAAATAAATAAAATAATTAAATATTATTTTATTATTTAAAATCAAAAATCATGTTTTTAAGAAAATTTCTAAGTATAAACTTTTTACGAAATTTCGACATGACCCGTACGTTTATACAACGTTTTCCAAGGTTTCAAACCTTATTTTCAACAATTTTTCACAAATTCGACACTTTTCGACAAAATTCCAAAATCTCAATCTTTAACGCTTACCAACACTTTTTCCCCAAAATATCATTCAATATCACTTCGTAAATACATTTCCACTTTCAAAAGTCCGTCAAAATTCTCATAACTACTAAATATCGCTTATTGGGCTTTAAGGCCCAACAAGGGTCCATTAGGACTTTTATAAGTCAAAAATATAATCCAAGTCCAAAACCAAGGTCCATTTACATATATAAGTATATACTTATAAGTAGAAAATAATCCGGACCACAATAAGCCCTCCCATTAAGCCGCGGCTTAAATAGACTTATTGGGCCGTGAGTCCAATAGCTCAAAAATACGTATATTAAGCTTGAAAATAAGCTAATAAGCTACGTATCGCATTTGGTTACTACCATAAGCCTAAAAAATAGTCCACAACATACGCCA
Organism: Tanacetum coccineum; assembly: GCA_026074375.1. Taxonomy (NCBI): domain Eukaryota; kingdom Viridiplantae; phylum Streptophyta; class Magnoliopsida; order Asterales; family Asteraceae; genus Tanacetum; species Tanacetum coccineum. The sequence goes on from BQNB010014392.1 coordinate 37,443, forward strand.
TAACACAAAAATAATTAAAATCACTTTCCTAGTGATTTTAGGAAGATTTCGTGGCATATAATCCCAAAATAAGCCAAGAAATAGCTTAAAAATAAGCCCGAATAAGCTATACAAGCTACTATCCAAAAATAAGCATTCTAACATTATATATTATTCAACCATCATGACCACGACATCAAAACTACAAAAACCCTCTTTTTCCTTTTCTTTTTACACGAACCAAACACACCCTTTTTCTTTCGTTTCGCTTCCAAAAATCATTTTCCACAACGATCAACTTGTATAACTAACATCTATGCATGAAAATAAACCCAAAAGGACCAACGAAATTTAAATTTGAAAACTTACAAGAAAATCTTAAAAAATGTATATTTTGACACGAACCGGACAACCCAAACATTGTTTAAATGAACACCCAAACACTCGTATCAACCCAGAATATAACATTCTCGATCAAAGTTGGAATTTTTATGGTGGTTTGTTGTTGGTGAGGTCGGACGAACACACATACACACTCTTAGGTGTGTGTTTTTAAAAAAAATGAAATGATAAGGATTATGGGAAGAAAATGGTATCTTATGTACATCCTTAGACAAGTTAGCTAAAATTAAGCCATCTTGTCTCCCCTCCCTTACTTGTAACCGGTCAAGGCATCATATGGGTGTCAGGTCTTTCTTTTCGTATCGGGATCACTTAAATACTCGTAAAACTCAATCGTAAAATTTACCCCAAAGTTAATTAGCATTTTTATTCACTTTAAAAATACTTTTCCATTAACCTAGAGTATCTACACGACATATTTTCACTTTAAACCCTTTCAAAACTCACTTGGACATTAACGGACGTGTCAGACTTGTTTTTTGGCATTTCTCAAAATTCACGGGTCGAACCACCCGAAATACAAATAACACAATAATACCTTTCAAATAGGATTATTAATCACAATAAACCTTAAATCATCACATATCTCATAAAATCACCACCGTCAACACAGTACAAAATCTGAATAAACTGACAAAAGTCAAATAGTCAAAGGACTATTAATGAAATATTCAGAACACAAAAAAGGCAAAGGTTACACTTGCCGGCCCCCTTAGCTCCTAGACCGGGTCCCTTATCACTAAGGAGGCCGCCCATATATTTAAGAGGGACGCCTAGGCCTGGACGCTCCATTTTTTGTCTTTTCCAGGGGAGGTGTTTTATAGAACATTTCTAGCCGTTTTTAAGTAGAAATCTTGAATTCAAAATATATATTTTGAATAAAATATTTCTTTTAAATGTAAAACATGTTTTGTAAAAGTTATAAAAATGTTTGTAACATTTTATAAAAAAATGTAAGGTTGAATAAAAATTCCTTTGATCATAAAATGCATTAAGCATTTATTTATTCATACCTTTAAGTGATTTAATTTTTGAAATGAAAATATACTACTAATTACTTGTTTACGTTTAATTTTACATCGAGCGTTTTTACATTTTGTGATTATCAAAACGTAGAGAGGACAAAAAATATTAATAACGTTTTTAGGCATTATTTCTATCAACAAATGTTTTGAAATCAATCAAGAAAAATATGATAAATTTGAAAGATGTAATCAAAAGTCTGTTTATCAAGAGCAATGTATTACTAAAAAGGTAAATACACTTCACTTAAGTTATGCTAAAATGATAACGACTTTGAATGAAGAAATTGCAAATTTAAATAACCAGCTTTCAAAAGGAAAATTAACCGTTTCTTATCTTCAACAAGAGAAGAAAAAGTGTAAGTCTGATTTCAAAATATGCGAAGACGAGCTTTTTGATAAACAAATTCAACTTGAGAATAAGATAAAGGAATTAGATAACATTTTTGTAAAAATGGGTCAATCGATTCAAACGATGCATATGCTTTCACCTTAGCCAGACTCATTTTACCACACCGAACAGAAAATGGCTTTAGGTTATCAAAATTCTTTTTTATCTCAAGCAAGCTTAGTAGAAACAACAAAGTTTGTATAATGGCAAAGTATTATTAAAAAACATGATCCTCCTGCTATGCATGATTTAGAGGAGACACTGCAACTTGCTCAAAAGAGTCGCCAAAAAATGAAACAATTGAACAAACAAATAAAATCGGCAAACTATGCAAAGATTAATCAACTTTCAAAGGTTTTTGTTTCTCAAAAGGCCAAATCACATGAAGAGTTATATTTTTCAAATACTTCCAAAGTGGCCAGTGTTTCTAAATCAGTTTCTAGATCTATTTCAATACCAAATGAAGAGTTTTCAGATGATACTTCTCTAAGTGTTTCTCAAAAATTTATAAATGAGGTAAAAAGTACCATTGTAACTCTTCAAAGTGTTTTAAAATAAAAAATGACATTAGATATACATAATTGGTTGTCTATTGCTCATCAAGAGCTTCATAAAATTATAAAATATGAAATTTTCCATATCGTTAACCAAGTTGTTGCTAGAGTTCAAAATTTCAAAATACAATTTTTGAAAGAAGCAGCTAAATTTGTTCAAGACTTCAAATCTCTTGCAAAAGAAGCTGATGAATCTCTTGCTATGCATAAGGCTTTGGAATATGAAATTGAGCGTCTATTGAGAGCAATTTTCAATCAAGATATTATGTCGATTGTGCAAAGTAATTCTGTTATAGATACATCAAATCTACATACTGAGCTTGAATGTACGAAAGAAAGGTTTGAAAATTGTATCATTAAAAAGGAAAATAAATATGCTAAATTTTGGGGATTGGTACAAAAAATGTAAAGAATGCAAATATGAAAAAAAATTGTACGATAAAGCTTATAATGACATGCAACAAAAGATCATACGGTTGCAAGCTCAGTTGGGAGATCTCAAGGGTAAGAGTCATGATACTTCATGTGTATTAGATACCCTTGATCCTTTGTCTCAGAAACTAGAAAATAAGAACGTGGAATTAGAGTTTTAGGTTTAGAATTATGCAAAAGAAAATGAACATCTTAAGACAACATACAAGAACCTTTTTTACTTCATCAAAGTGACACGGGCTCAGACCAAATTAATAATTGTCTCTTTGTAAGAAAAATTACATGACACCATTTATGAAAATGCTACGTTAAGAGCCTAGTTATTTGATAAGGTTTCTGAACAAAAGGACACCACCAAAGGTATGAGTGCAAATACTAAGTCTGCAAATCAATCAATCTTGGGGAAACCATCTTTGCAACCTCTTAGAAACCATTCTGTTGTTCGACAACCAAATGCATTTCAATATGAACGACTAAAATCTTCAAAAACTTGAGTTCCTCCCAAGGTTGTTGAGACGAATGATTTGTCAAGCCCAGTCACTTCAAACTCGGTACCTACCACCAAAGAATCAAAAGTTATGAAAAATGATATAGTGATTGCCCCAAGAATATTTAGGATTAACCCTTTTAAGACTTCTAGGGAAGACAATTGTATGCCTATCAACCAAGCTAGAGCAAGCGTTAGGACAAAACCGATTACTGTTTCACAACCTTATGCCATCACTAAGTAAGCTATTAATTCTGACTCAAATGGTTTATCTTCTACAGGAGTAGACAACATTTCCAAGACCAAAAGACCACAGCCTAGGAGCAATACAAAGAATAATAGGGTCCCCTCTGCGTCTAAGAGTTATTGCATCAAGACTAAATATGTTGAAGTAGAAGAACATCATAGGAATTTACTACTTTCTAAGAATAAGAAACATATGTCATCTGGATGTAATAACATTAAGCTTGCTATTCGGAATGATAAATCTAAAGTTGTTTGTGCTATGTGTAAGCAATGTTTAATTACTTCTAATCATGATGTCTGTGTGCTTAATTATGTGAATGATATTAATTCTCGTGTAAACCACTTTAATGCTAATGTTTCAAACACTACAAATAAAAAGAAACATAAGCCAAAGGTCAAGAAACCTAAGCTAATAAGGTCCAAAGAAAGACTTGCTTCACCTAAGCCTAATAAACCTAGATCTTGCCTTATGTGGTCACCAACTTGAAGAATGTTTGACCTTAAAGGAAAAATAATTGAATCCAGTAAATTAGAGAGTCAGTTTGACAGCTCTAAAGGTGACAATGCATGCATTCCTAACCCTCAGGAACCTACAAGCAAACGGTTTCCAAATTCTACTTTTTCTTTGGCAGGTCGTTCAAATCTGTTTATGATGCATAGACTCGGGATGCTCAAAGCATATGACAGGAAATATGAAGCTTTTTATAAATTTTGTCTGAAAGTTTCTGGAAATGGTTCACTTTGGAAATAATCATATTGCTGCAATTCTGGGTTAGGGTGATCTTTAATGGGGACATATATTGATCACCGTGGTTTATTTTGTTGAAGTCATAGGGCACAACCTATTTTTGGTTGGGCAGTTCTATGATTCAGATATAGAGGTCGCCTTCAGAAGGAACACTTGTTTCATCAGAAATCTAGAAGGAGTTGATTTGTTGAAAGGAAATCGTACAACAAATCTTTACACTATCAATCTCCATGAAATGGCCTTTGCCTCTCTAATTTTCCTCATGGCTCGTGCTACATCTACCAAGTCATGGTTATGACATCAACGTTTATCCCACCTTAATTTTGACACCATAAATGACCTTGCTAAAAATGATCTTGTCACCCGTTAGGTCTTGATTTAGCTTAAAACATGATATTAAATAATGTAGAATAGAGAGAATTAAGAGAGGAAGGTAAGTCTTTCACAATTTCCAAATTTTATAACAAAGAGAAAAGGCAGGGAAAATTGAGTTTGTTACAAGCCTTAACCACTTAATGATGATTAGGTGGCTATTTATAGGAGAGGAAGGTAAGCTTCTCTTCCTTTATTTTCATAATTTTGCTATTTAGTCCCTAGTCTTTGGATAATATGCTATTTTCTACTTTTAGCATATTTCTCCTTATTACAAAATACTTTCTACTATGAAAAATAAAGACTAAACACTAAAAATAAATAAAACCACTTAAAGTATCATAATTGACACTTTTTTGATCCTAACAATCTCCCCCTAAGGGTCGATTATTCTGGGTGTTCCCTTCTTGATCCTAGTGGTCTTTCATTCACGTACATTTCCCAATGTCTCATTTGATCACAATGCTTCATCTGTTCTTCAATCTTTTCCTCAAACAGTTGCAGGTATTCATCATCTTTATTACTGAGACTTGGAGTCACATACCCATGCTTTACATTGTTGTTATAGCTCTTTAACCCTTCCATGAATCTTTTTAGTATAGCATCACAAAACCTATGAACCTCTTGATGTCTCATCACTCTCTTTTCTTTCTTGATGTTCTTGTATATAATGCCATACACTAGTTCAGAGATGATAGAGACACCTTAAACTTCTTAATGCCTAGGAAAGTGATTATTGGTGTAGTAAGATTAACCTTATGTTGATAGCTTTCCACTCCTAGCTGGAAATCATGCACTCTTTCCCAGATCACTGTACTCCTGATGAAGACTGACAATGACCACAACAAACCAGTCTCAGCATAGTCATCTACCTTGTTGTTAACAATTAGCAGATACATATCCTTAATATTATTCTTGTTAAGGTTTTTGTAATCTGACTATGTGATTGACACTATACTACCATTTGCTCTTCTTGCAACAATCTCTGTTATAAACTTGTTCTAATGTCCTAGTTCCCAATAAGTCTTGATGATTTGAATAATCTTTGAATTTGAATAGACTAATTCCTTTGGCTTTCCGGGCTCTTTTTGTTTATTGATGTAGAAAATCTTTAACATGCGGATGCTTCCAATGTTGACATTATATGGAGCATATGGATTAAACTTCTTTACACACTTGTCTACCCGTCTTGAAGTTCTTTCTTTAATATCATTATCATGAAAGATAACTGTAGGAAACTTATGAATAGAAATCACAATCTTCTCAGATCATGAGCTTCCTTTTTTAGGTACAATAGATCTTGATTAACCAGAGATAGTATAGGAACTTTAAATCTCTTTGGAAGCTTTGAACAACTGAAGTGGGCCTTTGTGGACGTGGTGAGACTAAGATTTCTTTCCTGCTTTCCCACACAATATCATTCATCAAGAAGTTTTGCATTTGATCAATGTGGCATTGATGCTCATCTCCTGAAGTGCATGTTGTCTCAATATTTTATCAACAACTTTGCGTAGTTTTGCTTCATCAACAGTATGTGACATTTCATCCACAAGTTCTTGTGACACTTTCTCATTAGGAATCTCATCATCATCTGTGGCATAAGAGTCTATCCAAAGGTTAAAGTCATCTAATTGTTCTTGATTACCTGACATTGATAGACCTGGTTCACTTTTAAAGTCTTGACCAGATGACAATTCTCCAAGCATAAAGGTTCCATGCTCAGACGTCTTCTGCCTCTTTGCACTATTCTCTCCCTTAGAATGAGCATCATCATGAGGATCATCATGATCTCTTGGGTGAACGGTAGAAGGTCTACAAGGAGTAGTAGCCACATAAAGTCTTTCAAACTTGTACTTGAGAGCAAGCCAAATTGGTAAGTCATCCTGTTGCAGCTGAGGATTGTCTCTCATGGTCAGATACAGTTGTTGTTGTTGTTCTTATATAGAGGTTGGTGTGGCTTGAGTCGGGTGCACATGCAAAATATGACCTGACATATAATTCATGACCGATGAATAAACCTACGAGGGAATGTGGTTAGTGATAGCATCATTAATCTGCAAAGAAATCTCTACCAGAATATTCTCGCATTCTGGTTGTATTGCATCTGCAATCATCTTTTTCACATTTGCTTAACTCTGTTGCCTTTCCACTATGAGCCTTTGTGCAACATATACTAGAACTTGTATCTTTGTAAGCTCTTTAACTCGATCATCTACCATTATGGGCTACGACTATTCCATGATTTCTTGTAGATGTTAAGCAAGCACATTAAACTTCTTTCTTGGCATAATCTGTAAAGGCGGTTGATCAGAACCAGTGACTCCCGTAGTAAGACATCGAGCAAATATCTTGCCAAATGTCTGCCATGATTGTACAAGTCTTGTCGTCTTGAAGTTAGATGGTGATCTTAACTCCAGAGTAAAACCAAGAGTATTCAGAAAGAATGGAACCATTTTTAAAAACTTTGGAGCAGCAACAAATTGTTCATGATTGTTATCGGTAGCTTGAGGTAGATGAAAGATTCTTCTGAAATCATTAAGAGTCATTGTGATCTCTTTTCGATCAAGCACAAACTTGAGCCTATACATTGATCCATCTTCTTTTAAAGTATGCCAGAACTGCCTCATGTAGATCCATGGCACAGATGAAGAAGCAGCAATGCTGAATCTGAGTGGATGGTTTTGAACGATGTTTGCCATGATTTTGCTTTCATTCAAATATAATGGATTATGAAGATCGATCTTCTTGTTAGCATCCAAGAGTGCATAGCATTTGTTAGGTGGACACATTTCTTCTTGATGAACATCAACTTGTCTTTATGATTGTGCCATGATGAATTCTGAATGAGTGATGACAAGATGTTAGATAACAAACAATTAATGTAACATGTTTGTCTCTTTTTGCTCTATCTGTTTTATATGTTTTTGCAATTCTTTTTGAACATATTTTTGATCAGTTTCTTTCTCATGTGCTTATTCTTGCTTTTTCTAGAACATGCCATACGCTTTATTCGCATTTTTCTTTTGATTTCTCTTTTTGTGTGTTCTGGCATTTCTTTTTCAAACACACTTCAGATTTGCTTTTTCGCGTATGGTTTTTGTCTCTCTTTCTGTTTAGAATATCCTCACTAGACATTCTTTGTGAAATGATACTCTTTCAAGAATGATGAAGATACTCTTTGATTTTGAATAAGACTCATATTTAAGAAATTGAAGAGATATCATTCATATTTTTAAAACGTTTTTGTGAAAGAGTACCATTTTTGAGACAATATAAAAATTTGAGAACTTTTTCAAAAATCATTTATACAAAAGCATTTGTTTTTTAATCATAGAATCAGTCAAACCCAATTCATCAACTGAATGGTCACTAAGTCACTCACTCCTCATTCAGTTCATTACAGAAAACGGCCAAAACCAGACATGACTTAGACCACTTAAACAATTGAGAATTAAATCATCAGACTCTAGTTATTTTGAAAATTTTCATTTTTGCTTCTTGTAATGAATCTTATACCATGTAAACAAACACATCTAATTTAACAATTGAATGGTCACTAAGTCACTCACTCATCATTATGTTCAATGCAGAAAACTAGCGTAACCGGACATGACTTAGACCACTTAAAGAATTAAGAATAGACATATTTGACACAAAGTATAAAATTCATCAAAACATAATCACATGTTTTCAATTTTTGTGGTACCTTTTTCACAAACGTTTGAAATTCAATTTCACATGAGATACTGATCTTGTTATTTACAGACATTCGAGCTTTAGACAACACATTCAGACATATATCATTATCACATATTAAATCTAGAAAGCCCCCTCAAAACTTTTGTGTTATTAGCAACAAATTCGACACTTCCGAAATTAAAAGTTGACTTCCGAATTTTGACTTCCACAGATTTGACTCTTCTGAATTTGATCATTTTCAAATTTGTTTTGTCGAAAATGGATCACTGAACCAGTTTTTCAATAAATTCAATCTAATTAAGCCTTTAAGAATCCAATTTGATCATTATTTGGCATTTATTCTAATTTTAATCAATTTCGACTAATTTTGAAAACTTCCAAATTTTAACAATCATGTCGAATTTGAAAATTTTAAAGTTTGATCAGTTTATATCACAATTAACTATACACAAACACTATTATTAACATTATTAAGCCTAAATCTATCATCAATTATCCAAATCCCAAAATTCGAAAACCCTAAATCTTATCGAATTTACATTTGATCTCAATAACATCTCAAAAATCCATTTCCAAGACATATAAAATCAACCTTTACTTACGTTTGAGAAGAGAAAAACGTTGTGATCGTTGTAATGAACTCAAAATCAAAGATTTGATTTTCTCTTCTTTTTCGATAGCAAATTCAGAATAATAAAAAATAAGAAATGAATTATAATTCCTATTTATACCATCTGAAATTGAAAGTTTGGAAAGTGAAAATTTCAGTCCTTGGATTTTTTCATCCGAATTTTTGTTTGAAAAATGAAAGATTTTGTCCTTGTGTTTTTAGATACCGAGTTTTATTACCAAAAATTTCAAAAACTCCCCCTTGAATTATGGTCCCTTTGCACAGTTAGACAGTTATTGAAATTTTCTTCTTTTTTCAAAGTTCATATTTTGACAAAACAATGAAAAACTCCCCCTCGAAATTATACCATTTTATGCAAATTATCAAATATTCGAGAGATCATTGTTTTTATTGGATTTTGAGAACGATGTGATCTTAAAATGCAGGTTATGTACATGAATGGACTCACAAAAACATATGTTTTAACAATGAGAACATATTTGTTATCAAAATAACTCCCCCTCAGATCATGATCCAGTATTGACAATGAAAGCAATTATGAGAAAAATATTGAATCATGAATCTGATTGGAATGAGAAGACATGTATAACACATCGTGTTTTAGGTCATTGTACGACATTATGTAATCCACTAATTATTTTTAGGGTTTTACGCGTTTGCTTTTAAACCGTAAACGTTAAGTTAAATCGCGTAAACTAAAAATGATCA
>BQNB010014392.1:49234-75209 GCA_026074375.1 Tanacetum coccineum
GTGAGCTCATCTACTTTAGTTATGCAAGTTACATGACATACTGAGATATTGACAATACAAGTAATGTAATAAAGCAAAAAAAATTCGCCGTATAATTGTGATAATAGTAAAATAGGTTGATGAAAAATCTTGGGTTGTTATAGCTTGGTTGCTTATAGTGCCAGTGCTAATCTAAGCCCGAATGTGTAATTAATTGTGTGATGATTTTAATCGCTGCATTTGTGTATAATAATCTTGTTGTCCTAATGATTTTTGATTCGCAACAAGAGTAAGTAATTTGTGTCAAACCTGTGAATCTCACCAACATTATTGTTGACGTTTTAAAGTATCATTTTCAGGTAAGCATAGTGAGGCCAAGGATGTTAAGTTGTGTGGCTAGAGAGACTTTAGGAAATCGGCATTTTGGAGCCTTCTTTTTAAGAGATTTCATTTCATATTTTCGTACTTTGGTTATTTTGATTAATCATGATGTTATGTTTGGATTTATTTTTCTATGTCTATGTATTGTGTGTGCGATTAACCTCAATATAAGACCCCTCTTGTGTTAGGTGTCATCATAACACTTTGGATTATATTTTGTTGCATTCTAGTTATTCTTTATTGTTGACACCAATGTGTTGTGATGATGCCTATCTTGTTACGCCTCGCGTTTTCGCCTTGGCGGGGTGTGACACCAAACTTCCCACATAAATTACTCTTGACATCTTGAATTTTAAGAGATTCACCTTGTTGTAGCCTTTCAATAGCTATCCACATTTCATGAGCTATCTTGTAAGCATCAACAGTTAAGTATATTTCATATCCAATTCTAGTCAATAGCAAATGAATTGCTTCCTTTTCTGATTCATATTGAGCTTTGTTTTCAGGAGACATATTCAATATTGTCTCAACTACTGTTCGTTATGGAACTTCTTGAGAATCATCTGTTGCAGGTACAACTAGAATTATGATAGTAGAAGGAGTGTAAGGACCTTCAAGAATGCATTTACTTAGGGCATCAACATTTGGTCTTGTATTAATGTATCTTAAGAAACTTGATTGCCACTGTGCATATCTTCCCGCTACAAGCATTGGTGGACGATCCCTTGAACCAGCTGCTATGATGTTGTTATGCATTTGACTATCGGTTGTGGAAGTTATGATTAGAGTAGTCACAATGAATGATTTGTTTGTTATGAAGTGAAAATGATTTTGTAGGATCTTAAGTAGATGTGTTGTGATTGAAGTTGTGGTTAAGTGAATTCAATTAACGTCCACGACATTTTACAAAACTATGATTTAAACCGAGAAAAGATGTGACTTTTACGAGATTTTACAAAATCAAGAAGAAACCGTAAATGTAAAATTGATTGTAAGTAAGGTTTGTTGAAGTAGAATTAATTGTCTTTTAAGTTCAGATGATGTTTGATAGGAATTGTCCAAAATAATTATAAACCGCTATCAAGGATAAGCAAACCGCCGTCCAAAAATGTTAACAAACCGCTGACAAATTGGAATAAACCGCTGTCTAAAAATTAGGACAAACCGCTACCTAGTTAAGACTAAACCGCTAGAAAGAATACCAAACCGCTGCCTTTTCAACTGGTAAACCGCTATCTGTTTTAACTAAACCGTTGCCAAGTAACAAACACCAAATCGCTGTCAACTAATGAAGTAGTAAACCGCTGCCAAAGTGTCAAATGACAAACCGCTGTTATATGCAAAACAGTAAACCGCTGGCACCCCTAGACAAACCGTTGTGTACAAAGTTAAACAAACCGCTAGCAAAAGTCAAGGACCAAACCGCTGCTTATAGTAAACTGGTGGCAATTATTAATTATGGTAGAGTAACGTTTAGATAGGCCAAGAAAGAGTGTAAACCACTACAACCTGTCTTAAACCATCTAGGTTAGAATCAAACCGCTGGCTAAATACAATGTCAAACCGCTATGACTTTTTTAATTCAAACCGCTGGCAAACTAAAGAGACAAACTAGTGTATGTTACTTTTATAGTTTGGACCACTAGCCAAACTGCTATGCGTACTATCTTTTGTTCTTATGCTAAAAAGCAACTAGAAAACAAAAAAATGGTACTACTCTTGCCAAACCGCTACCAATTAAAAAAAATTGATACTACTCTTACCAAAAACAGCTACAAATGCTATCCCTAACTTAAAAATAAGCAAGAAAGAAAGCAACGAAATAAGCTATAAGGTCACGAAATAAGCTATGTTGTCATTAAATATACAGCTTATTTGCTTATCATATTTTAAATTAGAGCTTATTTTCTTGTAGTACTTTCTATATTTGGTTTTGAGCTTAATTGGTTGCAAAATAGTCTTAATGGGCCTAAAAGTGGACTCGATCTAATAAGGGTTGCGAAGTTTTGCTTATTTTGAAAACTAGCTTATTGGCGTGCTTATTTAGCCGCTTATTTGGAAACTTATTTAGTTTTGAATTTACCAAACTATTTCTAGCTTATTTGGAGACTTTTGAGCTTATTGGGCTCACGGCCCAATAAGAACAATAAGCCTCGGCTTAGTAAGGGCTTATTAACCCTGGCTTATATTATCGAATATTTTCCAACTTGTTTGAAGCTTATTGGGAGAACTAAAAAGGGTTTTGATACAAATGGATCTATTTTGAGTATATTGTGAAGCTTTTGGGCTTATTGGGATCGTGACCCAATATGGGGTAACAAGCTACGACTTATTTTTCATAAATTATTACTTTTGACTTGAGATCTTTACGCTTTCTATAGATTATTAACTTATTTTGGGGCTTAAATGCTTATTTTTGGGCTTTGGGGGTCTTGGCCCAATAAGCCAAGATAAGCCATGGCTTATCTTAAGCTTATTTGGTCTTGACTTTTTCCCTTGAACTATATTTAACTTATTGGCAACTTATTTGGGTGAAACTAAAGATAACTTATTATCTTGTTAAGTATTTGGTAAACTATTTTGGCATATATATGTAAAACTTAAATATATTAGTGGACTTATTGGCCCGAAAAACCCAATCAGATAAATAAACCATGTTTGTCGTATTATCGGGCTAGTCGAGAAACTTATAAAGGGCCATAAGGCCCAATGACCAAATGAACAATAAATTGAACTACAATAACGATGGACATCTAGCGGACATCATACTCGGGTAAACTAAAACGTTTTGGAAAATCTTTGAAATGCGGGTTTTGACGGATCGTCATGAAAAGCTAAACTTGGTATTTTGTTGGGGAAATTGTCGAATTTGGAAAGTGATTAAAATTATGGTTTGAAAACCTTGAGAAAACTCTTACAAACAAACGGGTCATGTCGAAATTTTATAAAATGTGTCACACTTAAAAAAATATCTTGGAAAACCTATTTTCTTAATTGATCCGACAAAAAGACGAAATTGGATTTTTATTAAACGTTAAGTTTCAAGGTTGAAACCATTGGGTTCAAACATACTAATTAGGCGAGAGTTTAAACATACCCTTTTTAGGCTCGATAAGAAGACAAATTAATAAAATATTATTATAAGATATCATTTATACTATGACATTGTGGGATTGTTTATTCTTTATTATTCTGATCTTTAGATTCTTAACCACTTCTCGTAGGATTCGTCATTGATCTTCTGAGCATTCTATCTCATCTTAGCTCGTTAGCTCGTTAGCTCTATTCTAGGACTCCATGTGTTAGTATCGTGCTTAGCCCAAGTGAATCGAGTCATCTTACCTAGTTACCACACACAACCATGATACCAAACTTTTCATAACAAGAATAGAAACTTTTTAAGCGAAACTTTAATGCAAACGATTGTACAAATAAGACAATTTTGTGCAACATATTACTAAGGTAAACTTATTATTAGGTCGTGGCCGGGTACCGTTGTGCTTTGTGTAGAGGTTATCTTGTTCAGCTACTATCATCTTTTGAGGTGAGTTCTTGTAGCCCCACTTTTTAACTCTTTTCCGTTGGGGGAAAATGATACTCAAATCTGTTTTGAACTTGTTTTCATTACTGTACGAAACTTTTTATCTTTTTGGACAATGCTATGTACCTTTGACTACTATGTGAATGACATGAGATTTGGTTGAACTTACTTTGTGGATCTTCTCTGGTGATCTGGTGATCTTGTGATCTTATGATCTTGTGAATCTTGTGAACTTGTAGATCTTCCACCCTATGTATAGCTCCAGCTGGTAGGCTTTAGGTGCGAGTAAACTAAGTGCTTGGATCTATGATAGCAAGGAGTTGCTATGTTGGTATCTATGTATGTTGTGAATCTATGGATCTATGATAGCAAGGAGTTGCTATGTTGGTATCTATGTATGTTGTGAATCTATGGATCTATGATAGCAAGGAGTTGCTATGTTGGTATCTAATCTATTGCATGTATTCACTGTCATATTGCACATTTGTCCACTTTTTGAAACTATGGCACAACAACTGGGTTGTTATCAAACCTACGAGCTCACCAACTTTATGTTAACCTTTTTGAGTGTCATTTTTATGTGTGTTTTCAACCAAGGTAAATCAGGAGTAATGGGAACTAAAGATTTACACTCATAGGGTGTTTATCTAGAGACTTGTGCCTTTCGGATCTAACATGTAAACTGGTGAACTATTGTAAATCTAAATCTTTATAAACCTTGTATGGTATGATCTTGTATCTTGAGCTATGTAAATCAATATGTCGCATTCCCATGTTTCCGATTTACATAGCTCAAGATACAAGATCATACCATACAAGGTTTATAAAGAACAAGTTGGTGATTTAGTGTTCAAGAATCAAGGTTTAGGTATGTTCGTTAACCCTTGTTGTTTAGTTTTCTTTAAATCCTGTAACATTTAATATGATGGATCTAGGGTTTAAATAAAATATATATTATATATGAACTTTAATGATGGTATGATGATTAGGGTTAGTTTAGGGTTATGATCATGCATGTTGCATGTTAGGGTTTGTGTTAGAACATGATTTAGAGTTGAGCAAAATTTAAGGCTGTGTTAAACTGATGATATCTAGATGTCAGAAACATGTTTTGATATGATTCAAGAGCCTAAATTATAGTTCAAATAGTCTATTTTTCAAAAATTCCAGCCTCGAATTATTTGGAGTTTTAGAAGTTGGTAAAATATTGGTTACAAGAAAAGTTGTTAAAACAGTGAATACGGGTCAGAATTAGGTCATGTTTAGAAGGGTAAAACCCTAACTTAAAATTGGAATTAAGGTTAGCCAATCTACAGTGATTAATTTCTATATTTATATAAAGAAACCCTAGAAGGATAGCTTCTGATTGTGTGTCTAAGTATGGTAATTAGGGCCATACATTTTAGTGTGCAATCAGATCCGATTTGAGACAGTTTTGAAGTTGGATTTTATTTGGGATTGTTGCACATGTAATAAGTGGTTAGAAATCACAAGGTAGTTATTAAACTCATAAATAAACTTAGATGATTTTTGGTATAATTTATAAAGATCAGAAAGTAAGGGTTTTGAGTTAGTAAAGATACACTAAAATTCTGCATTTTTGAATAAATTGTAGTTAACTAGTGTAATATGTTAATGAGGTGGTTAAGGTTGGGCATGGTGTCGGGGTGACCCATGATGGTTAATCAAACCCTTAGACATCCATCATATGTGTGTTACATGGACTAGAGCTTTTAGCTTGGTCGCGTGTAACCGTGTTTATTTATTTGTATAGTTGCGTGATAGGAATTGGAAGCTGCATTTTGAGCATTCAGGTGAGTTACATAGTCCTACTTTTTATTATGTTTTAAACTTGGGATGGAAATGATGCAAGTGTTGAAATGAGTTTTAAATTGCTTATGAGGATTATGTGTTAGTTGTAAAATGCATGGACTATATGTGACTGAATATTGCGTTTATGTGCTACGTGTTATGAGAATGCGATATTGAAGTGTGAAAATAAGTCAGGAGGGTTACTTGCGGGTATCCATGGCCTGTTTAGTAGAAGGAATTGTTGCCTAGTCAGGAGGATTACTTGCGGGTATCCATGGCCTGAGCTAGAGGGAAAGAGATTTGGTATGATCCAAGAGCGATTGAGGTCGTCTGCTTGGTGTTTGAATGATTGATTGGATTGAATTGCATGTTAGCTTGTATGTTAGTTAGCATAATTGTCATGCAAAAGTATTGTTTTATAATCACAGTAATTGGATAAATTGTTTTGGGATGGATTGAATATGTGTCTGAAAACCTATGTTTCTCACCAACCATTATGTTGACGTATAAGCATCATTTTCCAGGTAATCAGCAGTAGAGAGATTAAAGTTAGGAAAAAGAGCTAAGATGCAACACCATAAGGCAGGTGGGCAAAGTTAGTTATCTAGACTCGTATATTTGTTTTGGTTGATGATGTTAATTGTTTGTGCTTGTTTAGATGTATGAAGTTTTGCATGTCATGATTTTGGCATGAAACTGTCCCGGGTGCACCCCCCCCCCCCCCGGGGGGGGGGCCCCCCCCCCACCGGCCCCCCTCACTTCAATGTCAGACGCCTTTTAATTTGTTTGATGTGTTTAAGGTATTTTTATGGCACTCTGCGTGTCTATAGTGATAACGCCCAACATTATACAGTGTTGCTATGGCTTTATTTATATATATTTGATCATTTCTCGGGGGTGAACTTTTAGATACTTAATTAACTTAATTGCTTATAGGTTCATTGAAGACTCTAATGACAAGGCTCAATGAATCTAATACACTTTGGGGAGGCGAATACAAGAAAAGGAAAGATGTCCACCAAAAGGCCTTCAAGAATGTCCCGCCGCACACTTGGTTCATAAGGGCTTCGCACTTTCCGTCTTGAATTTCAAAACACCGGCCGCACTTTACAATATTGTGCGTCCACACCTTTTTCCAAAGAATGTAAGAATTAAAGTCAAATTAAATCTATCACATTAACTCCTCAAAACCAAGCTCTTATTTGTAAGTGCCCACACACTTCCAGTAAAAGCCATTTAATGCGATCGCATTAACTCACACAACGTCCGCCGCAATATCCCAAAATTTGCCTATAAATGAGACAAATTTCTCATTCCTATCATCCCTCTCACAACCATTTCCACTCTACACACACATACCCCTCCCCTTTCACCAAAACACCAAGAAACACCTTTTCCCTTGAAGAAAAGATCTAACGATCAAGAACGAAGAAGTTTTCTTACCTTGTTATTGAAATAATGGAAATTTATGTAATGAATACTTTTGTTATGAACCCCTTAGCCATGAGAGGCTAAATCTCTCATGACTACTCGGTGAAGTTACGATAATGAATAAGTGTTTGGTATGATCTTGATCGCTTTAATCCTAAGCTTATGTTTCAACCCTATTATATCCCATCTTATCTATTTTTGCTTATCAACTTAGATTATATAATCATATCGGTATAGGTCGAAAGACCCGTTATGATCTATGTGGTTTTAAAGATTTGTCTATGGTCTTTAACGTCTGTGCCGAGAAATCTACTTTCGTAAATTGATAAACAAAATAAGCTTTGATATAATAGTAACTGGATTATTTGAGTGACACATTTGGTCTGGTTAACTAAATATAAGTCTTAAGTTAACAAGTTGATTTGTGAAAACGTTTTCTGACGAGAAATCGTCTTTATAAATTAATACCCCATCTTCAAGGTCAAATCATTTCCAACACTTATAAGTTATTTTTCAACTATCCGAGTAGTCATACTTTTTATCATTGGTAAAGTAAAAATTATTTTCAAAATTGTTAAAGTCTATTTTCTTTCTGATTATTTAAACACTACTCTAATCCTTGTGGAACGACCTGGTCTTACCTAAAAAGATTATACTGCATACGTGGTTTACTTTAAACCCGTGGGTTTCCATATAATTACCGCATTTTCAGTCTTATAAATTTGAAAGCTTTTTGAAACACATTCAACATTTTGGCACCGTTGCCGGGGATTTCTTAGGCTGTTCTGTAGTAAAATCAGAAAATCTCTTTACCCCCCTCGTTTCAAAAAATCATCGACAGTTTTCCTGCAACAAACTGAACCCAAACAATTTCTCTCTTAGATGCATACACGTGCTTCCAATTCTGAACTTGTTGAATCGTTACTTGAACCCGAACGTACTCTGAATCAAAGACATCGTCGACGAAACAGAAGAGTTCCATTCAATCAAAGAAACAATCCACCTAAGAACCCGAGAATTGTCTATCCACCAATCCTCGATATCAACAACTTCCATCACTTTCTAGTTACTCTTGAAAATCTTTTTCCAATGGATGATGAACCCATGTGGGCTGCTGACCATGTTGTCGCTCCGACACCTGGTTCCGCAATTACTATTCCTGAAACCGCAAACGAATTTGCTATCAAAGGTAACCACTTGACCATTGTCAAAGGAAACCAATTCGCGAGTCTCTGCGCGCAAAACCCCGTTCCTTATAAACAATTTTTAATTCCTCTGGAACACACATCACACATTAGGTAAGACCATAGCGAGCGCGTACTGGGTGCAATATCATACACACCCGCGAGCCTAATGATGTTTTCCCTATCCCTTAATGGCAGAAGTGCAAAAACAAGGTTGGATGAACTCACAGACTACTTAGGAACTATCGTAACATGTATTGAACTGTTAAAACCGCGTTTCCAAATTAGCCGTTTCTTTCCCCCAGCTCTTTTCGACCGACTCCTCATAGAAATCCGAGCTTTCTCTCAACATGAAAACGAATATCTAACTGACGCTTGGATTCGTATGAAGGAAATGCTCCAAAACTGTCATGGTCAGGCAACATTATCAAAATCTTCTATTATGGTCTAAGCGAAATAACCCAAGAAGTTTTAAATGCCGCAACTGGTGGTATTTTCCTTTATAAAACTCCAAATCAAGCTTATCAACTTCTCGAAGATAAAGTCTTACTCAAGCTCGATTGGGCTAAAAATCAGAAAGCCAAAGCATCTTTCAAGAAAACTGTTGCTTTCGCCAATGAAGGTAACAGTAATTTCAATACTGACAAAATTATGGCCCGAATGGATGTCATGACCCTGAAAATGGATGCTCAGTATAAAGAACTCTAAAACCATGCAAAAAAAACCAGATGAAGATGATATACTTATATCCCGAGAGGAAGAAGCTAAATTCATGCAAACTTTTCGTAAGACTCGTTTTTACAATGATTACCGCGACCGAGACTCAAATCGCGATAATTGGCATTCAAAGGAACGAAGTAGTTATAACCGAGACAACTATAGATCCAGTACTGATGACAAACCTTATGATCTTATAAAACAATTCAACGATTTCATGAAATCTCAGCAATCGACCAACGCTTTCGTCAAAGAAACATTTATGGATCTTAAGACCCAACTCGAAACCATAGCCAAAAATCATCAAGCGTCAATCCAGAACCTTGAAACCAAGTTCGACAGACTTGCTGACAAGCAATCTGGTCGACCCTCTGGATCTCTTCCAAGTAACACTCAACCAAACCCAAAAGGACATAATTCCAAAGCTTACCAACCACTGTAATCTCGCAATGAGCATGTGAATGTCGTATTCACAAGAAGTGGTAAATCTTACAACCCACCAGTTAACCAAAATGATCAACAAAACGAATCTGAAACTCTTATCAACTTCAATAGCGATGATGAAGACGAAGAACCTACACCACAACCAAAAACTCAAAATCTGAAACCAGTTAAAGAAACTCTAATACCCAAACCATATAAACCAAAAATCCAGTATCCTTAACGTCTAAGGAAAGAGAAAATAGAAGCTCAATACGAAAAATTTCTTGACATGATTCTGTGTCGATCGAATCAAACGTAACTCTTATCGATGTCTGGCTATAATGCTAATTATGGAAAAATTTCTAAGAACTCATAAGCAACAAACATAAAATCAACAAATCTTCCTACCGCTTCTTAAGCGATGAAGAGTCAGCAATGTGACAAACAAAGTTCCACATAAAATCGGAAGACCCTGGAAGTTTTCTATTCCAGGGTAATTTTGACAAAACTTTCTCCTGCAAATGCCTTAGCCGAGACCCGATGGTGCAAGCATAACCATATGCCATTATTCGCTATATGCCAAATTAACTCCTCAACTCTAAAACCTACCAAATGAGCGTAAGATAAAACCGACAGATCATTCCTATACCCTGTTGGAATAGCAGAAACTATGCTTGTAGAAGCTGTTAAATTCACCTTTCCCGTTTGATTTTGTTATCTCACGATATGGACGAAGAAAGCAAAGTTTCCTCGCTATTCAGGACGACCCTTTCTTCACACTGCTGATGCAGTTATTCGAGTTAAACAGAAACAACTCAACCTTGGAGTTGGAACTGAACGAATGATTTTCAATATCGATTCTACAATGAAACACTCCTATTCAAACGATGATACCTGTTTTAGTATTGATGTCATCGATGAAATCTTAGAAGAATATTTCGACGCTCTTTTAGACGAAGGTAGTAAAATTCTTTATTCCATCGAAAGAACCCTTCGCGAAGAAGAAATCTTTGCTGATTTTGATAAATTCATGGCAATGACTGCCGATGAAAACTCTAACTCTGAATCCGACACTGAAGATGCACCATTCGAAAAAATCACCATCAATACTAATTATAAGATCAAAACATCTCTTGAAGAACCTCCTACGATCTCGACTCTAAACTTAAACCTCTTCCTGATAATCTGGAATATGTATTTTTGGAAGAAACCTCTTTTCTTCCTGTTATCATAGGCATCTAGCTTATCACAAAGAAAAGAAAGCAAACTCAATTGTTCTTAAAAAGCATAAGCAAGCCTTTGCTTGGAAAACGACAGATATTCCTGGTATTTGCATATCATTCCGCAACCATAAAATACAACTTTTGGATGATCAGAAACCCGTTGTCCAAAAACAAAGAAGGTTAAATCCAAATATGCAAGAAGTTGTTAAAAAAAATATCGGAAAAACTCCTGGATACCGCATAATTTTCCAATTTGCCAATGACCTTGGGTTAGCCCTATCCACTGTGTACCAAGAAGGTGTATTACAGTTGGTCACGCCAACGAAAATTGATGTACTTGTTCCAACAACAACATACGGTTGGCGAGTATGCCATCGATTATCGTAAACTCAATGAGAGCAACCGCAAAAGATCATTTTCCCTTACCTTTTATGGATCAAATGCTAGAAAGACTCGCGGGAAATAAATATTTTTGTTTCCTCGATGGTATTTTCAAATTCCTATCGATCCTAATGATCAAGAAAAAACAACATTTACTTGTCCTTTTGGAACATACGCTTATAGGCGAATGCCTTTCAGTCTATGTAATGCTCCTGCCACATTTCAAAGATGTATGTTGGCAATCTTTCACGATATGATCGAAGAATCCGTCGAAATATTCATGGACGATTTCTCTGTCTTCGGAAACTCTTTCGACACATGCCTTAATAATCTTGATAAAATGCTCCAACGTTGCAAAGACGTTCATCTCGTCCTAAACTGGGAAAAATGTCACTTCATGGTCAAAGAAGGGATTGTGCTCGGACACAAGGTGTCTAGCGCCGGACTTGAAGTTGACAAAGCAAAGATCGATGAAATCTCGAAACTTCCACCACCTACTAATATCAAAAGTATTAGAAGCTTTCTCGGACATGCCGGTTTTTATCGACGATTCATTAAAGATTTCTCGAAAATTGCTCGACCTCTAACTAAACTTCTCGAAAAAGACACTCCATTTGAATTCGACGATGAATGTCGAAGAGCTTTTGAATCATTGAAAGAGAAACCCATATGTGCTCCTGTGATCGTAAGCCCAAATTGGAATCTTCCATTTGAACTTATGTGTGATGCAAGTGATTTCGCTATAGGAGCCGTCTTAGGTCAAAAAGATGGTAAAACCTTTCACCCGATGTACGTCGCAAGCAAAACCCTTAACTCCGCTCAACAAAAATACACCGTAACCGAAAAAGAACTTATGGCTGTAGTTTTTGCATTTGACAAATTCAGATCCTATCTTATTCTCTCAAAAACTATTGTTCACACTGATCATTCAGCTCTAAGGCACTTATTTAAAAAGCAAGATGCTAAACCACGCGTTATTCGATGGATTTTACTTCTACAAGAATTCGACATAGAAATCAAAGACAGAAAAGGAACAGAAAATGTTATAAAATTTGTTATAAAATATGTTATAAAATTTTGGATATCAATTGATTTAAATACATGACTATAAAAATTATAGAGAAAAGTGTGGCCGTTTAATTCGCAAGGCTGATAGAGACATATAACTGCTACCCCAGACAAATCGTTGAGGGATACAAATTACTCCTACACTTGACCATCAAGAGATTAACAAGCTACTAATGTACAAGGTATATTATTCACAATAAGAATTAAGATTGACCTTTTGATTGTAACGACGATGTCGTCACTTTGTTCTGTTGATCAGCCTGTAGTCAATATCTCTTATTCTTCCTCCAACAAAGCTTTCTAGACTTCGATAGATCCTTCTGATCTGTAGTCTTTTCTCGATTGCAGTGATGAAGTCTTTGCTTCTTCTCTTGTCATCCTCTGACCACTTCCTAGTCTCCATCCCCTTATTGTACTCGTACAGATGAAAGTCTTTAACCATTTGGTCCAGTTTTTCCATTACTCTCGTCAACGTCCCATCACTAAACTTGTGTAGCTCATTCAGCCTCATCAACTTTCTTTGATCATTTCTGTCTCTGTAGACAACGGCTCTTGGCTTAGGGACAATCGTGTAATCTTCTTTGAAGTAATAGTCGGCTGCATCCCAATTTGGACGTTCAAGGTTGATCTTTGTTTGATAACTTTCAATCCCGAGCTGTAAGTCTCCCACACGATTCCTGATCACCAGGTTTCTTATCCACATGTTGACTGCTGTGTGAAGACTGGTCTTGTCTGTCTTGGGCAGATGGTTGAGCTTTTCTTGAATATTGAGTAGGAACAGATCTTCAAAATCATTTGGATGAAGATTTCTGAAATCCTTTTCTGAGATCTTGTACTCTTGGTAATCAGCACGGCGTAGAATTATTTCTCTTAGGTAGTTGTATCCGTATTTTTCGAATACCTTGACACTGATCACACTGAGAATTCGCATCTGCGATCTGACTGCTTCACGATCAGAGGACTCACTGTGTTTGTTGATATAGAACAGGTGGCAGTCTGCTCCAGCCTTCGATTACTAGAACCAAAACGCACTATTGAGTCTAGAGCCAAGAGATTGTCAATTAATCTCATTAGGACACATATCCAATTCTCTGTCATTTCACATAATAAAAAAACCACTGTGGAAACAAGTCCTATCCTAAGAGTCCTACGCATTATCATTGTGATATGCCAGAACATCCGAGTGAAACTATGGTTTTATCACAATAAAGATGGAAATCCTGCTAGAGCCAACATCAAACAAGCTCTAGGTAGGTGACTTGTGCGATTCTATAAGAATCAATCTTGTGACAACTGTTTTTTTATTGATATGTGTATTCATGATAAGGATGGTAGTATAGGTAGAGAATTATTCTCTTACCCTAATTGGAGGATCTGTTAAATTATTCTCTTACCCTAATTGGAGGATCTGTTAAGCTGAGTTGTATAGATAGTAAGTTTCCCTGCTATCTAGTATTTGTGGATACCTAGTATTGCTATTATAGATGTTGCTTGTTTGCTCGGTTGTTTGTTTGGATTTCATAAGTCTAAGCTTAGCATCCCTTCATTGTACTTTGTTAGTAAGGATACCCGATTTTTCCTATTCGACGTTTTGATGTATATTGTTTGTTCGGAATATGCTCTTTCAAATATAGGCGCGTTTTGTTTGTTCTTTCGTTGCATTGATTACTCGTATGAGTATTAAAGGTTTCTTTTAAGCACTAATTATTCCTAACATATTAGTGTGGATCATTTCTCCCTTCTTTGTATATCCCTTGGTGTTCGTAACCCGTTGGCGACGTGTTAGTATCGATGTTTTTAGGTTTGCTCTGTTGATCGTTATTTTGGATAAGACCTTACGTTTTCTTTTGGGTACGTAACGTCTTGCAAGAGTTTTCTTGTACGAGTTCGTTTGATTTTATTTTGAGTATATGGTTCCTGGTATTTTCTTTCGTTTTCAAACAATAGAATTGTGTTAGAGTCTGTACGGTGTTTTACAATCCCTTTTGGTATTATGGTGTATTTTGTTTGAGTAACATATTTCATAATTGATGTCTAATTATAAAAGTACTTTTGAAGCATTGTGTTAGTGTTTGAGAAAAACTGTGTTTAAAATGATCTCTGTAATAGAATATGTTTAAATGGTCTATACAAATAGGATATGAAAATTGTTGAGTGGTTAAATAAATTTTATTTTATTATAAAAAGCTGGTTTAAAGTGATTCATAGTGGTAAGGTACGATACACCATTAGGTAACCATCTCTAGATTTTTATGACAACCAGAATGAATTTTTCAAAGATTACATTTAAGACAATTTCATTATTATTTAAAATGATTTTTATACTTAAAGTGACTTTCTTAATTTAAATCGATTTTTATAAAAACATTATTTAATTTGGTCTTTTGAGTAAAGTCGATAATTGGTATAAGAATTTCCGTCTTTAGTATTGATTTTTTTATATGTGTTCATGTGTCGTGGTACGCTTGTTGGTTTTCTTTCGTTGCGTTTTCACTCGGTGCATATACGTATCTTTTCTTTCAAAGGATTCTTGTGTCATTTGATCCACGTCTATTTGCATATGTGGAATCTCCTATATGCATTCTAGCCTTTGACTCGATATTCGTTTGTTATCCTATTCGATTGTTCGTAACCCTTAGAGTTCATTGATACCGTTGAGTCGTGGAAGCTTTGATGTGATTGTGGGAATGGACCGGTTGTCCAAGAGGAAGTTTGTGATAGTATGTCATGAGAAGGTGGTTAGGATACCGTTGGAAGGTGATGAGATACTGTAGGTTCATGGTGAACGTACTCAAGGAGTCGTGAAAACCTTAATGAACACAAAGGTAGATGAACCAAAATTGAGTGATATTTCTGTCGTATGAGATTTATTGATGTGTTCCGAAAGACTTGTCGATGACCACCACAATGAAAAGTTGAGGGGGGGTGGGGTCCGCATAGATTTAGTTCCTAAAGCGACGCCAGTCGCGAAGTCTCCATAACGTCTAGCACCCTCAGAAATGCAAGAATTGTTTGAACTACTTCAAGAGTTGTAAGACAAAGGTTTCATACGACCTAGTCATTTTCCGTGGGATGCACCAGTGTCGTTTGTTAAGAAGAGAAGCATGGAGTTCATTTGAAGTTAGTGTTGGAATTACTGAGGAAGGAGAAGTTGTATGCTAAGTTTACTAAGAGTGAAGCAGTGAAGAATTAGGAAGTACCTACGACACCATCCGAGATATGATTATTCTTAGGATTGGCAGGTTACCTACCTACGTTTCATCGTAAACTTTAATTAAGATTATTAAACCCATTACTTCCCTAACTGAGAGGGATCAAAAGTATGAGTGGGGCGTAGAACAAAAAGAGGCTTTCCAAACTTTGAAGAATGATTTGTGTGAGCTTTCTATAAATCGAATGTAGTGGTTGATGCGTTGAGTAGAAAGGGAGAGTGAAACTAAGACGAGTAAGAGCAATGTCCATGACTATCCAGTCAAGTGTTAAGGACAAGATATTGGCTACTTTAAGTGAGACGTCCAAGGTAGAGAACGCGCCAGCAGAAATGCTGCGTGACCTGGACCAACAAATGGAAAAGAGGGCAGATGATGGTTAGTACTTTATGGATTAAATTGTATAGTGAGTATGAGTATGAAATTCGCTACCATCCAGGTAAGGCAAATGTGGTGACTGATGCGTTAAGTAGGAAGGAATGAGTGAAACCTAGACGTGTTCGAGCGATGGCTATGACTATTCAGTATGGAGTAAGAGGAATGCTATTGACAGCCCAAAGTGAGGCGTTCAAGGAAGAGAACGTACTTGCAGAAATACTACATGGTTTAGATCAATAGATGGAAAGAAAAGGAGACGAGAGTTGATATTTTATGGATTGTATTTAGGTTCCATTGGTAGGAAGTGAAATGGATATGGCCCATGCATAAAGGTTCTTGGTACATCCGAGAGCGGATAAGAAGTACTATAACCTTGGAGACATGTGTTAGGATTATGAAAAAGACTCGGTCACCCCCGTGTATCGTTTAGTTAGGAATACTCGTTTGTTGAAAAGTAAGCGTATGGTTTTCGGTATTGGGCCGGGTCTTTTACCTAAGTGTAAGCCCATACCCAAGCCCATAATGCTCACAATCACTTGTATATAAACCCCTTCCCACCCATGGGAAGGGGTTGGTTGTTCATTTCAAGCTTATACATTATCTTGCACTTTCTCTCTCTAGAAAGACCACTTTCTCTCTCTAAGATAAAGTAGCCAACCCATCATCTCTTGCTTGTGTTATGATATCATGTATACTACAATTGGTATCAGAGCCCATGGGATGATTAGCTAGATTGTGTGTGCGTTTTCTTGGTTAGTTTAGATTAAAAGTTCGTTTTAGAAGGTTTTTGGTCTTAGTCTTGACACTCTTTGTCACGCATGTTTGGGATGTTTAAAGATAGAGTTTTTATAGTTGTTATTAACATTCTAGGACCCAGTTGTGCCAAAGATAACCAAGTGTAAATGTTCATAAGGGTGATTTTTAGGGGTTTTTAGGGTGAAAACGTTCTATTACTCGTCGTTGCGTTTTGACCTTCTGAGACATTCTTGGTTGCGTTTTGGGTGAAGAAAGCACATTGCGTTTTGATCATTGTGTTTTGATCATTGCGTTTTGACCTAGAGGCTGCATTTTGATCGTTGTGTTTTGATCATTGCGTTTTGACCTAGAGGTTGCGTTTTGGTCATTGCGTTTTGGTCGTTGCGTTTTGACTACAGGTTGCGTTTTGACTACAGGTTGCGTTTTGAAGACTTTCGTTGCGTTTTGACTAGGGAAGACTCTGCCAAATTTTTTAATTGGTTGCGTTTTGATCAAATCTCAACGTTGCGTTTTGATCAAACCTCAAGACACTTCATTGAGTTTTGACTCAAGATTCTTCATTGCGTTTTGAGAATTCTTCATTGCGTTTTGAGAGTTCTTCACTGCGTTTTGACAATTCTTCACTGCCTTTTTTTGACAAAACTTCAATCTACATTAAGTTAACATTAATTCAACCAAATCAAATCACAATTAAACAACATATCACCTAATCCAACACACCATCATCACTTTTAACATACAATCACTAATCATTGATCGATCAACTTAATCATATCACAAGTAATCATTTTGCAGTCTTTCAGAGGACATCTAATGTGCCTGTTCGAGACCCGACCACGATGCTTGTAAAGTCTGACTTTGCTTAGGGACAACAACGTATAATAATTATACAAACAAAATAAATTATTGTCGGGTAGGATAATGGGGTGAACATTTTAAAGTCAATTCATGAAGGACCATTTTAGATGGGGACCATGCGAGTAACTGTTGCTGAAGGAACTGAAGGTCCACTCAATCTGGGTCCTGAATGACCTCGAGTTTATTCGGATCTGTCGCAGGATGAGAAGGATAGGTACAATGCTGACATTCGGGCAACAAACATCATACTTCAAGGTTTACCAAAAGATATATATTCACTCAGTAAATCATACACTGATGCAAAGGAAATCATGGAGAATGTGACAGATGCTTTTGGAAGGATCTGAATTAACCAAGGAAGAACGTGATATCAACCTGTATGATGGACTTTGAACTCTTTCGGTAGAAAAAGGCGAAAACCCATTCTTTTTCTTTAAATAACTATTATGTCCGGTTTGCCAAGCTCATCAATGACATGCGGAACATCAAGATGACAATGTCAAAAATACAGTTGAACTCAAAGTTTGTGAATAACATGCTACTGGAATGGGGTAGATTTGTTACTGCGGTGAAACTTAACAAGGGCTTGAAGGATTCAAACTTCGATCAAGACTGTATGACATTACTTGAAGCAACACGAGGCACATGCCAATGAGAATAAGATGATGTTGGAACGCCTCACACAACAGACAGTTGATCCTCTTGCCTTGTGTCAAATGTTTTACCTCAAACATTATCTTTCTCAGTCATCAAACAATCCACAGAACACATATCATCAAACCACAGTCTGCTGACACCCCACAATCTGATTTGGGACTTTTCTCCAACTGACCAACCTAATCAAGAACCTATCCAACACACTTGCCGTAATCACCCAGTATACAAAAACCTTTCTTCCTAAACATACAATCAACTCAGAACCTCATCAACCAAGGAATCAAGCCACTAGACAAGGATGAGCAGGGTTGTTGTTCAGATTGTTTTGGTCAGATTGATCCAAACGGATAGGTAATAATGCACGGGGTACAGGTGCAGCTAGTTATGGAAGAGCACAGAACAGAGTAGGGAATGCCAATCCGGGTCAAGCTAGACAGGTTAAGTGCTACAACTGCAACTGGGTAGGTCACATAGCGAGGAACTGCACTCAACCCAAGCGTCCATAGAACTCCGAGTACTTTAAAGACAAGATGTTGCTGATGCAAGCTCAAGAGAATGGGGTAGTCTTGGATGAAGAGCAGTTATTGTTCCTAGCTGGTGGACAGGACAATGCTTTTGATGAAGATATGAATGAGCAACCAGTTCAAGACCTAGCTCTCAATGTGGACAATGTATTTCAAGCTGATGACTGTGATGCGTATGATTCTGATGTTGATGAGGCTCCTACGGTACAAACTTTGTTCATGGCTAATCTATCATCCGCAGATCCAGTTTATGATGAAGCCGGTCCGTCTTATGATTCGGACGTCTTATCTAAGGTACAAGATCATGATCACTATCAAGATGCTGTTTGTGATCATCATGACGAACACGAGATGCACGACGATGTACAACCAAACTACGTTGTTGACTCACAGGCTGATTATATGAATGATAGTCATATGACTCCTTATGATCAGTATGTAAAGGACACCGCAATACCGGTTGTACAAAATAATGCATCTATGGTTCCAAATGATGCATATGTGATGATAGATAATGATTTGCATGAATCTGATGCCCTATCTGTCTCTCATACACCCCGGAATACAGTAGCTAATAATTTGTTAAATGCTGAATTTGCCACATATAAGGAACAAGTGGAACTATATGAAAGACGGGCCAGGTTTGAATTAACTGAACGGGAACAAAAGATTGATGAGCAACTAAGGATAGTTATTTGTGACCATAATATTAAGGAAGAGAATTGTAAAAGGAACTTCTCTTCATGTAAAATTGCAAATTGCCTCTACCTTCCACATAACATGTTAATGGTAGATGAAGTACCTCTTTGAAACGGATTTTTAATCAGAGGAAAATAAATACCTTGAGAAATTTTGGACTTAAAAGCTTTAAAAGATAAGGTCGAGGATAAACTATTCAAACAAGGCCAGTCTATTCAAACAGTTCACATGATGTGTAAACCTAGGTCTTATTATGATGAAGTGAATAAAGTAGCCATTGGCTACAAGAACCCCCTATGCCTACATCGTGCAAGGCAAGTTCAGCCTGCCCTGTATAGTGGTCATGTAATTGTCACACCCAATCATGCACCGGCCGTAGTACGTGACTGTGAGGAAACCCTAGAACAATCTGAAATTTCTAGGAAGAAAATGCATGATAAAATGAAAGCTAATAAATGTGTGGATAATAAGGTCAATATCACCCCGCCTAATTACTCGAAAGAGAACTTTTTAGCGACCTTCACACCACAAAAACAACTGACCCCGGAACAATTATTTTGGTCTCAAGATATTGTTAAGATGAAAGCTGAAGCTCTCAAAGAGCAGAACACCAGACCAATCAAAGCGTTGACTGTGTATCCTCCAAATACACCTGCAACGCTTGTCCCCAGAGTGCTTCCAACCAAAAGTCAAGTGAAAATCAACATTTTTACACTTCGACAACTTTTTTCTGATTTTGAGAAAACCTGTAAAAAGAGGATCACACCAACTGGGATCACTGAAGGGGAAAGGGGTTTTGAACAAACCAAGACATGTTACCTCACGGAGGTCATTCCATTTTTCAAAACTCTTCAAGAACACTTTGAGGGCATTCAAAAAGCTCTAACAAAAGAAGTTAAAGAAATGAGTGATGCCTTTGATGAGTTGGAAGCTGAACTAGACCAAAGTATTGTTGATAGGAAACATGATGCGATTGAACGGAAAAACCTTCTTCTCGAACATGATAATATAATTGCTGATTGCTTGTTTAAAGAAGTGTTTTATGTTGCATCGAATTCTGAGCTTAATGTATCTAGATTTACTGAGATGCAAAAGGCTCATCATGTTGTCAAAGCCCGTTGTCTGGAACTTGAAGCAGAGCTTTCTAATTTACGTGATGTAATGTACGTTAAGGATAATTATAATTGATCTTTTAAAACGGTTTTTCCAATCTTAAGCAAAAATCACCATAAAATACAGTTAAAGTATCAAAAACCTTAAAGATGTTTTCTGAATAAATCGTCTTCATTGTTAATGGATAATCCTGATTTTAATCTCGTTTTTTGTGATCGGTCAATGAAAAGATTCACTTCAAGGAAAGAAACAGTTCATCCAAAGGCTGAAAATGCAAATATCTCAGCTTAAGGAAACCCGTAGCGAACTAGACCAAACAATTAACTAAAAAGGTTAATAGTCTTCAAGAACAAAATGAGCTTTTTAGGGTAGAAAATGCCAATGATTAAAGCAGACACTACAAGGAATGTTTTTGATTCGGATCAAGATCACGCGTTGCTAAGCTTTACCAAAAAGACAAACTTGCCCTTAAAATGAAAATGAATATCTAATGGTTCCAATACAGAATACGTCTAATGTGTTCACTACAATCAGGTCTACACAAAGGTACTTACACCAGGAAAGTATGCTATAGATGTTGAACCTATTCCCCCTCGCAATAGGAACAATAGGGAAGTTCATCTAGTTTATCTCAGGCATCTTAAGGAAAGTGTAGATACACTTCGCGAAATAGTGGAAGAAGCCAAAGTTGAAAGGCCTTTAGATAGATCACTCGCATTTGCTTGTCGTTACACTAAGCATTCTCAGGAACTATTAGATTATGTGTTTGGCACCTGTCCAAAGGTCTTTAATCAACAAGATAAGAAGCATGCAAACACCCCTAGGAAAAAGCAAGTTACCTTTGAGGACCAAATTGCAACATCAAGTAGTACTACACACAAACATGTAGAGCCACTGCACACTCAGAAGTCTAATGTCCCTGTGCCTCCTTCTACAGGAGTAAACAGTTGCACTGATGCTAGCGGATCTCAGCCTAGGAGCATACTCAAGAAACATAGGATCCCGCCAGCGAAAAGTGACAGCTTGAAGAAAGTAGAAGACCACTCTAGGACAATTAGACCTAGTCTTAAAACCACGAATCGTGTTGATTCTAGTATTAGCTCTAAGCGTACTGTAATTAATTCGAATTCTCACTCTGTGTGCCAAACATGTAACAAATGTTTATTTTCGGCTAATCATGATATGTGTGTGGTTACTTATTTGCACTCTGTGAATGCATCCCCCAATGTTAAAAATGTTGTGCGTCATGTTAAGCAAGTTTGGAAACCTAAGCAAGTTACACAAGTGGGGAAACCTAAACATATCAAACAAATTTGGAAACCAACTGGCAAAACACTTAATAATGTTGGTTATTCATGGTGACCAAAGGAAGAAACATTTACCCTAAGTGATCAGCGCCTTTAACTAGTTTCACTAAACTTACAGATGCTAGCTTATGCTTGTGCTATACCAATCAGAACCCAAACCCAACATTGGGGATCCAATTTTCCAAACTCTCCATCTTCGTCTGTTTTCAAATGCAGGTCGTACAAATCATCCTTTGGTATTTGGACTCAGGCTGTTCAAAACATATGACGGGGGATCGCTCAAGGCTTATGAATTTCGTGAAAAAGTTTATCGGGATAATTAGATTCGGGAATGATCACTTTGGTGCTATTATGGGTTATGAAGATTATGTCATTGGTGATAGTGTAATCTCCAGGGTATACTACGTGGAAGGACTGGGGCATAATTTGTTTTTTGTCGGTCAATTTTGTGATTTAGATTTGGAAGTTGCTTTCAGAAAGCATTCTTGTTATGTTCGTGATACGGATGGTGTTGAATTACTTAAAGGGTCCCATGGCTCTAATTTATCACTCATCTATGTCTGTAGAACTGATGAAGTCCTCTCCAATTTTCTTGCTATCCAAAGCCTCCAAGAACAAATCATAGTTATGGCATCCCGTCGTTTGAACCACTTGAACTAGATCCTTCAATGATCTTGCATGGAAACAGACCTTGTTATGAGGCTTACAGATTAAGTTTAAAAAAGATCCGTATTTGTTCTGCATGTCAATTAGGAAAGAGAAAAATGCATCTACCACAAAACCCAAAAATAAATAACCAATTTGGAAGTTCTAAACAACCCTTCATATGTGTCTTATGTGGGAACCGATGCATGTGCAAACTATTAATGGGAAGAAAATATAGCTAGGTCATCGTCGATGTTTACTCTAGGTTTAAGTGAGGCTAAGTTTTTGAGATTAAAGATGAAACACTGCAGTTGTCATCAAAATTATAAAGCAATTCAATGTCCGGCCTCAACAAAATTGTAAGATTCATCCGCACCGACAATGGCACAGAATTTGTCAACAAAACTTTGTATGACCATTATGAAAAAGTAGGAATTTTTCATCAAAAAGACTGTTTCCAAGGGGACTCCAAGCAGAACGCGTTGTCGAATAGAACGGGAACCGTACTCTGTAGAGGCGGCACGGACAATACTAATTTTTTCCAAGGCACTGATTTTTCTTTGGGCCGAAGCTGTGGCTACTGCTTGTTACACCCAAAACCGTTCCCTTATTCACACACGTCACGACAAAACCCCATATGAGCTAGTGCACAATAAGAAGCCTGATCTCACATTTTTCTGAGTATTTGGTGCTCTTTGTTACCCTACAAATGACAGTGAGAATCTTGGAAAATTAAAACCAACGACTGATATTGGAATCTTTGTTGGTTACGCACCAAATAGGAAGGGTTACAGAATCTACAACAAACGGACTTGACAAATAATGGAGACTATTCACGTTACATTCGATGAGCTGACTGAGCAAATGGCTCCTGTACAATTCAATTCAGGACCCGCTCCTAACCTGTTGATGCCTGGACCTATCAGTTCAGGGCTCGTACCTAATTCAGGGCTCGTACCTAATTCTGCTCCTGCTATTCCGTATGTACCTCCCACTAATAAAGATTTGGAGCTGCTATTTCAACCGATGTTTGATGAATATTTTGAGACTCCAACGAGTGATCATCAGATAACTCATGTCCCCGCAGTTCCACCCCCGGTCATTCTAACCGGTCCATCAGTATCTATCTCCTTTGATCACGACGCACCATCAGGCAGTCATTCACCATCATCCTCGGCTCATCAATCATCTTCAATACATTACGGTGTTGCAACTGAGCATTCTTTTGAAGTAAATCCGTTTGCTGCAACTGAGCATGAACCATTTGTGAATGTGTTCGCCCTAGACCCGAATTCTGAAGCATCATCTTCTGGGACTCTCACGATTACTACACCCAACCAATCCACTCAACCTCATGAACATCTCCGCAAATGGACCGACTCTCATCCTCTTGATAATATTATTAGGAACCCTTCTCGACCGGTATCCACTCGGAAATAGCTTGCTACAGATGCTCTGTGGTGCTTCTACAATTTAGTATTGTCCAAAGTCGAACCTAAAAACTTCAAATCTGCTGTTGCTGAAGACTGCTGGTTTCAAGCCATGCAAGATGAAATCTATGAATTTGATCGACTAGACGTATGGGAATTAGTGCCACCTCTAGACTGTGCAATGATTATTGCTCTCAAGTGGATTTATAAGGTGAAACTTAACGAGTAAGGTGATGTGTTGAAAAACAAGGCACGTCTTGTGGCGAAAGGATATCGTCAAGAAAAGGGTCTTGATTTTGAAGAATTCTTCACCCCGGTCACCAGACTTGAAGCTATCAGAATATTTCTTGCCAATGCTGCCAGCAAAAACATGACAGTTTATCAAATGGATGTGAAAACTGCATTCTTAAATGGCGAGCTTAAAGAAGAAGTCTATGTGAGCCAACCAGAAGGCTTCGTTGACCCAGATCGTCCACATCATGTCTACCGTCTGAAGAAAGCTCTTTACGGGTTAAAACAGGCACCCCAGGCGTGGTATGACACTTTGTCAAAGTTTCTCTTGGCACAAGGATTCTCCAAGGGTGTAGTCGAAACAGGCAAACACACTCTTCATGTTCAAATATATGTTGATGATATCATATTTGCCTCAACTGACCCCAAAGACTGTGACCGTTTTTCTAATGAAATGAGCTCTAAATTTCAAATGCCGATGATGGGTCAAATATCCTTTTTCTTAGGCTTACAAATTTCTCAGAATCCTAGAGGCATTTTCATAAATCAATCTAAATATGCTAATGAGATTTTAAAGAAATTTGATCTTCATAAAAGTGACCCTGTTGACACTCCTATGGTGGAGCGAACAAAACTGGATGAGGACCTCTCAGGGATCCCTGTTGACCAGACCCAATATTGAAGTATGATTGGATCCTTGATGTATCTCACAGCTAGTAGACCTGGCCTTGTTTTTGCTGTGTGCATGTGTGCTAGATATCAATCTAAGCCCACTAAAAAGCACCTTGAAGCAGTTAAAAGGGTCTTTCGGTATCTCCATAGATCTATAAATATGGGTCTTTGGTATCGAAAAGACAACGCCATGGCATAACAGCATCGCTGACGCTGGTCATGCAGGTTGTCAAGACACTCGAGAAGCACATTGGTGATGTGCTAAGTTCATTGGTAATAAGTTAGTTAGCTGGTCATCAAAGAAACAAACCAACACGTCCATCTCGTCTACAGAGGCTGAATACATCGCGATGTCTGGTTGCTGTGCCCAAATCCTATGGATGCGGTCTTAATTATCGGATTATGGTTTTGCATACAATCACATCCCTATGTATTTGTGACAACAAGAGTGCCATAACCCTCTGCTGCAACAACGTCCAGCACTCCAGGTCTAAACACATCGACATCCGACATTGTGAAATGAGTGGACAGAGTATTAACTGGCGGATATATTCACTAAGGCACTGCCCAGAGAACGATTCGAATTCATTCTCCCGAGATTGGGCATGAAGAGTATGAAGCCAGAGACACTCAAACGTCTTCAGGATGATGAGGATGAGTAGCGGATTTGCTTTAAGTATCGTATGTAAATATGTACATATTCAAACTCAAAAAGCAAATACAAAAATATAAAACCAACAAAAATCCATAAAATTCAGAAAATTCCAAAATAGTTTCACAAGACATGTCTTCCGTTTATCGATAACATTTACGGTCCTAGAAATGTCATTCAATAATGACACGGGTCTTTAAATGAAGCTCGAACGGAAGTTCAAACACTTCAAAACATGTCTAAATGGCTTGCAGTTATTTCAGACTGCAACCCGCTTTTCAAAATGAGGAAAGCATGTCACCAAAAAGACGGCTGTTCCTGACAACGGGTGATTAAGTTCTCCCGGGCATGGACTATGTTATATCCATGCAACCTCGATCTAATGTACGCCTCAGTGCATTATTTCTTGCTCAAGAAGAGAAGTATTCTTTTAATCCAAATGATTTTCCGTCTATGATTCTTCAGAAAATTATTTGTGTTTCAAATGGTGGAATTGTAGTGTTTGAAAATCAATCGGACCTGAATTTCTCAACATTTTACACTCAATCAACGACTACAGCTCTTTAATTAGAAAACGGGTCATTGATTGAGGGGGAGAGTAGTTTTTCAAATTTATGACATCTAACGGGCATTTTTATACTTCGTACACATAATTGAGAAATGTTTTGTATCTAACGGGGTTACATTTTGAGGGGGAGTTAAAC